>JAYMTH010002307.1:0-12827 GCA_036897465.1 Pelargonium australe
CAACCCTACAACTTGTGTTTACTTTTTTTTTTTTTAATACAATTAAGATATTCACCGACGTTTGTATGCCAAACAGTTAGTTCGTTTCGAATTCTATTTTGACGTATCAAGTTCGAACCATTTTAGTTGTCCTGAAACGGACCAAACAATCTTCACTAAGAAACAAAACCAATAATCTCACACTTAAATTTTTTATGTCAACTCACAGCAACTATTGCTACAAAAACTCCCAAAAGCCAAAACTATAGCTATTGCTATAAAAAAAATTGAGCAGATAGCTACTGCTATAATTAAATGTGTTTATTTTATTTATTTACTTTTTTTCTTGTTTCATTGTCTGCATTACTCAGCTGGCTAGAGAAGAAAAATAGTAGTAAAAGAAACTTCCGTCAAAGTCGGCGTCTCACATGTAAACAAAGTCCACGTGTCAACCACAACAAAATATAAAAAATGTAGCTATATCAATCTTGATCCAAGAAAAGGACAATAACTGGTAATGCATAGCACAAAGAAACGACCCTTCGCGCCACTCAATAGCCTTTGCTCTCTCACACAAAAAAAATTAGCTTCTCCTCTGCTTCTAAGGCTCTCTCAGCTCCCTACAAAAATGACCTCTCTCCTCTCTCAACCTCTCATTTCTCTTCCTCTCACCGCCACGATTCGCCGCCATGTCTTCTTCTCTTTCCGTTCGCTTTCTGTCTCCTCCGGCACCCTCCTCCTCTGCTTCTCTGCACCGTCCCCGGACCCGCATATCTGCCACCACTCCGGCCGTGGTTCCGGCTGCTCCGGCGGCAGTGGATGCGGAGAGGCTCGAGCCTAGAGTGGAGAAGAGAGATGGGTACTGGGTTTTGAAGGAGAAGTTCCGGCAAGGTATCAATCCTCAGGAGAAGGTGAAGATCGAGAAAGAGCCCATGAAGCTGATCGTTGAAGATGGGATCAGTGAGCTTGCAAAGATGTCCATGGAAGAGCTCGATCAGAACAAGCTTACCAAGGACGATGTCGATGTCCGCCTCAAGTGGCTGGGTCTCTTCCACAGAAGGAAGCACCAGTGTAAGTACTTTCATTCATTGAAACTCATTTTCTCAGCTCAATTGTAGAGTAAAGCTTGAAACTTTGCATTTCAAGTGTGTGTTTCTTGATATGGAAATTGTTGGAAAGCTATAAATTTAGTACACATTGGGACTTCCAAGTGAAATTGGGGAAGTTAGGTAAGTGGGTTTTTGGCAAAATTGGAACTTTCTTATTATAGCTGTAATTTGGTACAAATTGGGGAAGTTTGGTAAATAGGTTTTTGGCAAAATTGGAACTTTCTAATTATAGTTGCAATTTGGTACAAATTGGCCCTTCCAAGTAAAATTGGGCTAGTTTTGGCTAGTTTTTTGTGTGGCAAATCTATGGTGTATTGTTTGGTGTGTATTTTTCTGATTATAGGTGTGATTCTTATTGATCAGATGGTAGGTTTATGATGAGACTTAAGCTGCCGAATGGGGTTACAACGAGTGAGCAAACTCGGTACCTGGCTAGTGTGATTAGGAAGTATGGGAAAGATGGTTGTGCTGATGTGACCACCAGGCAAAACTGGCAAATTCGCGGCGTGGTACTGCCAGATGTGCCGGATATTCTCAAGGGTCTTGTGCAAGTTGGCTTGACAAGCCTGCAGAGCGGAATGGACAATGTCAGGAACCCAGTTGGGAACCCTCTTGCAGGCATTGACCCACTTGAAATTGTTGACACTAGACCTTACAACAACTTGTTATCCCAATTCATCACTGCCAATTCGCTGGGCAACCCAGCATTCACCAACTTGTAAGCATCTTTAGAAGCTTGTGTTTCATAACTTTTTGTGTGTGTATATATATGTATGTGAGTGTATTGATAGAGCTTGGTGGTTGTTAATGATTTGTGCAGGCCAAGGAAGTGGAATGTGTGTGTTGTGGGTTCTCATGATCTTTATGAGCATCCCCACATCAATGCTCTCGCTTACATGCCTGCCACAAAGGATGGAAGGTTCGGGTTCAATCTGTTGGTGGGCGGGTTCTTTAGTCCCAAGAGATGTGCCGAGGCGATTCCTCTTGACGCCTGGGTTCCGGCAGATGATGTGATCCCACTCTGCAGAGCTGTACTGGAAGCATACAGGGATCTTGGCACCAGGGGGAACAGGCAAAAGACAAGAATGATGTGGTTGATTGATGAGCTGGTAAGTTATCAATGTACATTGCATTAGATCCTCCAATGTCATGAAATGTGCAGATTTGTGATTTAAAACTGAGATTTGAATCAATGTACGTTCGTAGGGCGTTGAAGGATTCAGGTCAGTGGTAGCAAAGAGAATGCCCCAACAAGAGCTGGAGAGAGCATCTTCTCAGGAATTGGTTAACACGGAATGGGAGAGGAGGGACTATTTTGGAGTCCATCCACAGAAACAAGAAGGTTACAGCTTTGTGGGTCTCCACATTCCTGTTGGTAGACTGCAAGCAGACGAGATGGACGAGTTGGCTCGTCTGGCGGACGAGTATGGCACTGGTGAACTCAGGCTCACAGTGGAGCAAAACATCATCATTCCCAACGTCGAGAACTCCAAAATTGAAGCCTTGCTCAACGAGGCTCTACTGAAAGACAGGTTTTCACCAGAACCTCCTCTTCTGATGAAGGGATTGGTGGCGTGCACCGGGAACCAGCTCTGCGGGCAAGCCATCATTGAGACGAAGGCTAGGGCGTTGAAGGTGACGGAGGAGGTCGAGAGGCTGGTGGCGGTGACAAAGCCGGTGAGGATGCACTGGACAGGGTGCCCAAATACTTGTGGACAAGTGCAAGTAGCTGATATAGGTTTCATGGGGTGCATGGCAAGGGATGAGAATGGGAAAATGTGTGAAGGAGCAGATGTGTACTTGGGAGGAAGAATTGGAAGTGACTCACATTTGGGAGAGCTTTACAAGAAGAGTGTCCCTTGTAAGGACTTGGTGCCCTTAGTAGCAGATATTCTAGTACAACACTTTGGAGCTGTCCCAAGGGAAAGGGAAGAAGGGGAGGAATAGTCCAAAACAACAAAGGCAGTGTCTTTTCTCTCTTTTTTTGCCCTTCCCTCTTAGGGTACAACAAAATCAGTGGTTCATTGCTATGCTTTAAATTGATTAATTAACCATTTGAAAGGTGACAGAAATGAAAACCATTGAAATTAATAATAATGATATTTATAATATATATTTGTCAAAGTTGGGTTAATTAGCATTAATAATACTTTCCAGTTAGTCAACTTGAATATTAAAGAACTCATCTCAAATTTGTTCTCTACTACTAAAGAATGTTTGGAGCATGATTGGTTATACACAAATTAGGTATTCACCTGTTTAAAGAACATGTGTAAACTTATAATTCTGATGTAATAAACTTTTAAAAGGGTATATTTTGTGGAATAAATCACACCCAACATTACTTCTTTCATGTATTGTAGAATGTCTAATTTGATCATTTAGCTATTATACTCCATATATTAAGTTGATGATAAAAGTTAGAAATATTGGAAGAAATAGTCATAATATTGTATAATTTTTTATTTGGAAATATTGGAAGAAACCAAAATAATATTAAAGATATGTTACAAGCTGATTCAAAGCCAAGGTAGGTTATTTAAAATGGGTGGTGTATTTTGGATTACGTATACAGAAAGAGTCAGATCAATTTCATAAATAAATCAATCAATAGAACAACTCTTGTTCTGAGCTTGAACCTGTAATATTATTTAATCACGAGTATCTTGCATCGCTAAGAACAGACTAAATAACTGAAAAAATCTTTTAACAGCCTAATGTCAATGTTAATCCATCTATCATCATCGAAGAGTTATCTAGAAAAATAGGAAACACAAGTACTGTTTTTTTTTTTTTTCTTCAGAACTTTCAACTCCCAGGTAACCAATCCCCAATAGTCAATCTTGATAAAATCATGGGTGATGTTAAGACTATTCGAATTTCTCACAACGATAATACTCAATAATTATGTGCTCATTTAGTCTATGTTTCTCAAGTGTTTCCTTCCAAACTGATTGTGCAGGATTACTACAGGTGTCATCCAAATTTCCGCACATTGAAACCAATTTTTTTTAATCTTTTGATCGTATAATTTTAATTATGGACGCTCGTGTTCATGCAATAAAAGTCACACGTTACATTTTCACAAGATCACACTTCATAAGGTTCTTTTTAGAGGGCTCATACATATTAAATGTTTCTTCACATCAAATGTCCTGATATATTTTTATCAGTTATTTGTGGTTCTAATGCAATGAATGTCTTCATCGTGTATGATCTTTAGGACTAATACCTATTACTGTACATATTTGTCTACATCAAATATTCAAATATTTTTATGGATTTATTTATGATCTCGGTGTATCGAGAACTTTCAACGCGGACACTCAACCCAAACACTCATTATTTGAAGCAGAAGGCCCAAGTCTTGGATTGGGTAATGTCATAAAATCAATCAGAGCCCACTTAAAGCCCAATTGGTAATAGCTTCAAGAAAAGAAAAATTACAACATAAATCAAGCTTGGATTGGTCCTTTGGATCTAGCATTTGTTGAAGCTGTTTCTATTGGACAAGCTTTGAGTTGGGTGGAGGATAGAGGTTAGCACGGGTTGGTGGTTGAATCTAGCTCGTTATAGGTAATTTATACTTTGAAGATCGGAGAGGAGGACTTCAGTGTCGTTAATTCGTGTAAATTTAATGTGTAGGAGAAAGCCTTATTTTATTTTACGACTTACGGTACAAAGAAAAATCAATACTCACATACCACGTCTATGAGGTGTCTCGAACTCGAGGTGTGTTGCAGCTCGGCCAAGTGGGCGGTGATAAATGTATTATTGTTGGATAATAATGTTCACTGACTCTGAGCAAAGAACTTTCTTTCTTTCTAAATTTTTTTTAAGTCGATCTATTCAAACTAGTTTTTTATTCACCATCCGAAACTGTTATTATTTATTATTCAAATCATCGGATAACAAAGATAAAATCTCCCGAGAAATTTGGATCCCAACCAATCCTACCGAGATCGACAAAAAATCGACTATTTTATCAATACATGAACCACCCAGTTCGCAAACCTTCTCGAAGACACGAACTCTATCCCATCTAAGAAGGAAAAGAAAACTAGAAGTTGTTGTGAATTATACCTGATGTTACCTTGTGTGGTTGAGATAGTGAGTGGTGACAAATGCCCAAAATTGCATGCAAATACACTCCCATTGGTTGAGATCTTCAAATTACAAAAATCAAACAAATTGGTATTGTTGAGCATGACACATGACCAGTACAAATCAACACCTGCAACAAACCATGGTTGGAGATTGAATCAGATTAGGACTTGACTGTAACAAGATCAACCCATATCTGCTACTCAAAGCATACATTTTTTGGACCACCCTCATTGATATGACCCTATAATTTTGGACACCCACTCATTACCACCTATACATTTATGCTCCAAACCATTTCCCAGCAATCCGATAAGGATGTATCTGAAAGTGAGAGACCCAAAACATTTATGTATACCCGAAACTTAAATCTTGGACGGCCGGACACGTCCCGATTGATGTAAAATTTGTGTCTAACGTCAACATTCGCATATTCAAATACCTAAAAGTGTTGGCAAAATGAAACTTGGACCGAACACCTATGTAGTGCACCAAAACCTCTTTTAGTCACGCTGGAACGTTACTTTTAATTGTGATGTCAATAACTAGTTTTTTCTTCTTCTTTTTTTTTATCGGCAATAGGTACTTATATTCATTGTAAAATATTACATAAAAAAATACATTTAACACTACAACGAAACAGAAAATTACAACATAAAAGAATTGGTTTGTCAAGCCATAAGTGAGTTGATTTTCATGGGAGGTGAGTGAAGCAAATATGGGTCTCCATTGGGAAATGTGAGCACAAACTTGCGGAAAACCGGAAAAGTGGGTCTCCATTGGGGTTTGTGAGCACGTGCTTGAGTGAAAGCGTGATTGTGGAAATCGAAGAGGTGGGCTGCCGAACTTTGGGTTGGACCGGAGGAGGCGGTCAGCGAGTGATTTCCAGAGTTACTCGACGGCAAATCTCGCATATGATGGTGGATTCCGGCGACAAAAGAGACGTGTGTAGTGATTGGCGGTCAACATTGTACTGTGATTCCATCTGTTGGGCTTTCGGCGGTCGGGTAGCCAATGTCAACGCCGGTAAATTAGTGATTTGAGGAGGAAGAAGCTCCTTTGAAATGTGATTGCGGACTGTCATTCATGTCAATAACTAGTTACTGGAGTGACGAATAAAGATTGATGTAAGATTACGCTTACGCGTTGAATAATTTCTCGAGATTTTGTAATTTCTATAGAGCTATGTTGAAATCAACATCATAGCTAAGATAGGTACTATTCGCCGTATGTTCCAAAAATGGCATCAAAGGCCAAATCTGCTTTATTGTTGGCCATTTTTGGTGGATATGGCCATCATTCTTGGAATCTGGAGACACTTTTTTCTCTGTTTGTTTTCGAGTTTGGATAATTCCATTAGATCTTTTTTGGATTTTGATTCCAATCTCTACTCTCCTTTTGTTTTTCTGTTTGGCTTTTGGTTTCTAGCTCATGACATTGTGGCACTCTCTCCTTGGTTTTTGACTTCTTTGGTCAAATCTTTTTTTATAATAGAACAACTTTTCACCAACGCTCTGATAGAGAACCATCTCAACTAAAAGTTTAAGCTGATAGTTAAAGGCCCAATAATAGTTATATACTCTAATAGTTTTGTTAGCATTGCTAGACCAATTGCTCCGAGAGTTGCAAATTATTTTCTAAATTATACAATTGTTCGTGCGCCTGTTTGAGAGTCAAACTATTGTTGTAAGGAATTTGTCTAAATCAAGAGTTCAGAATGACAAAACTAGATGCTAAGGTCTTGAGGATGGCGTTGGAGGTTGTGGTTCTTGCTCTGGGGTTTTTAGGTCATACATAAGGGTAAGACATTGTTAGCGGGAGACATAAGTATTTTTTTTGGAGTTTGTTTTCGGGCCTAGAGTAAGAATCTACTCTGAAAGGTTGAAGCTCACATCGCTAGGAAGTTTTTTGAGAGAGCTCTAGAGGAAGAAAAAAAAACAGAGAGAGAAAGTCAACCTATGAAACAAGTAGGAAAGGAGGAGAAAATTTGCCTCTACGTTCTCTTTCACTTTATAAACTTGTAGTCTTCTTTTGTAATGTCTTGTGATGTAGCCAAAAACCAGATCAAGGGAGAGTACAAAAAAAAAATTGAACTCTTGATCTCTTTAATAGGATAGTGCTCTCTACAACTGAAACATGACACTTCTTATAAATCAATTACTCCATCCGTCCCAAAATGAGTGTCTTGTTTCTAATTTTTACAAAAATTAAGGATTACAAGATAATTTAGTGTGTTTCTAATATAACCTCACTTTTTCATCTACACCCCATGTGCATATTTGCCCATGTGCATAAGTGATAAGGGTAACATGGGAAAAATAATAATATAATAATCTAAAAATAGAAACAAGACACTCATTTTAGGTCAAAAAATTTAGACAAACAAGACACTCATTTTGAGATGGAGGAAGTAGATTTTATTAGTATATAATGAAGTTTTGAAAGGCCGACTTCAGTAGTTGTCTACTGTAGCCGTCCTTAGCTCCTCCAACGGTGCGACTTAACATCCATACTTATCTATCAAAATCTTCATTAACATGATGTCATGTAATCCTAATTCAACATTGACAACATATATACCCATAGAGTATTTGGTATATATATCACGTGGAACTCTAATCCATTACAAATTAAGTCTCACACTTTTTAGTGGTGTTGCTATCATACATTTCCACTTGTGAGCTACTAATTTGGTAGCTACAATGATGCTCGTAGACTTGCTGATTCAAGAGAACCTTGACCTTGAGCTGAATATTTCTGTGCTCATCTCTAATGGAGAATCTAATCTATCTGAGTATCTCAAATTATAAAGAGAAAAAAATAAGAATGAACCTGTTCTTCACAGAACCACATGTTCTCCAAACCAATTATAAGACACTTGTTCTTCAAGTGTCACGGACTGAAAGAATCGGTCTTGTGCATTGCTTCAAAAAGAAAAAATTGTGTTTATTCATAAGTGTCAATCACATAAAAATATATAAAAACAAACGAGATTATACATGTATCATTAAAGAGTTGATCACATTTGAATAAACAAATGTATAAGTATGTCACATGGCTGAAACAACCCTAAAGGTGTGCGCCTATAAAAGACTCATTGTTTTGAGGTGTAACATTCTCCGTAGTCACTTAATCCACATACCCCTCGTCGCGGAGTTGTACTCTCGTCGTTTTCTTGTGCCAAGCAACTATGGGTACTCCAACACACACTATCCTTAAGAGCGCAACCCCGTGCTTGGATGTTATGTGTCCCCCTTACACCACATCCTAAAAGGCATACATTAGTAACGACCCTCCCGAGCTTGCTCTAATACCACTAGTAGCAGACCAAGAGTATCGGTCTTGTGTGGCGCTCCAAACTCCCGTTTTTCGAGCGAGGATTAGCTAGTCTTATCCATAAGCGCCAATCACAAAGAAACATATATTAGGACCAATGCATCATAAAAAGTTGTTGATCAACAACCACATAGCAAGTATAAGAATATGTGACCTGACGAAAACTACCCATAAAACGATTGGAGAGCCCCATTCTTTTCTTTGGGCACATAACACAACGCTCCGCTCCGCGTATCAACTAATCTTATTAATGCAAAAGCTTGTTTAAAATGGGCATCCTGTTCTAGTAGGACATCTATTTTCATTATCACTAAGCTGAGGTTACCATTTTCCCAACGGATTGAAATGAATTATTGCAAACAAACATATATACGAATACGATCACTACGAGAAAATGAATAATAGAGTTGTTGCAATGATCGATGTAATATATAATGAAAAGAAGAAAGGATCTTCTTGGAGAACCTCTGTAATTGGGAATGCACAGAGACATGCAATGCTCATAAACAGATATATATGATCATTGTGGCTGTGACCATATAATTATATATTAAAATCTTCATGCATTTCTTCGATTTGATGGTATATATATTGTAGAGCCTACAAAAAGGAATATAAAAAAATGGGTGGTTTTCACTGTAGAGAAGCCCATAGCTTCCATCTGCACAATCTTTGTGTAGAATTTTTTTCAAAAGTGAAGAGATTTGCTCAGTGCCGTACTACATTGGCATTTCTCATACAAATCTTCATTGCAAATATTATTAATAATATTCTTTCTTGCTCTTTTATATATATATATGGACAATATTTGTTGAGCTAGCTAGGTGAACAACCCTATGTCCAATTTATGGATCGGTAAAAACATACTAGCATGATTAATAAAGAAACAGAAGAGAATGTGTAGAGTACCATTTTGGAGGATTCAAATTGTCACATTAATTGTACTTTAATATGAATATCCTCACGGTTATTTGTATTAATAGATCATGCACGATGCGAGTAAAAATTATATACGTAAAACTTTTAATTAATTGAGTTGATTTTCTAATCATGTACTAGAAATTAAACATAGAGGTAACATATTCAAATCATTTTGCCGCCTTTCTTAAAAAATGTTATAATTTGAGACCTATGTAAGAAAACACGTGTGCATGGACCGACTACCGACAAACTTGCATATGAAGAGATATGTTTAAGAGTTTAAATTATTAGTTGAGGTAGTCTTCTAATATTGTGGAAACGAGTTTCCCATACCCAATGATTGCGGCTTAGTATGGCAACGCAAGAACTCTGAAATTCGATTCTCACTTTAGCTATGACTCTTATCAAAAATTTTAGCTATGACTAAACTTTTTTTCTTTTATCAGCAAGTGTACAAATACCAAGACTCGAACCTGAAACCTCAATGGACCAAGTGAAATCAAACACTTGTCCTACTGATTGCTTTGTAGCTATGACTAAACTTCGAGTATGGTGAAGATGACTTCGGCTTTCTTAATCTGAGCGTGACGTGCGATGACAACTAAATAGACGATTAGTTCAAGAATACTTGTGAAGATGAAAGTGGTGGAGCTTATCACAATTGGTGAAGCTTCATCTCTTACTATCATAGATATGGATTGAAATTGGAAAAGTAGGAACTTAAAATTCGTTTGGTGAAGAGAAAAGACAAACCCTAGAAAAGGAGCTCCATTGTTGTCCAAAAAGAGGGGTTTGTAGGTAGTATTGAAGTACATAGCTAGGTAGAGCTACAAAATGTTTATTCCAAATCCACTATCACCCTTGTAGCCTACTGTAACATGGCACGTTGCTTGCTTGGTCTAAGATCATGAAGAGATGGGTCTTGAAATGGACAACCACCCAACCAATTTCAATGCAATAATGAGCTTCAAACAATTTCATTTTATTCCTTTGCTGTGCTTTGCATTGCTTCACACCAAAAGGGAAACATGTTTGCCAAAGTGCAATGCACATTGTGACAAATTTGTTTACTCGATCATCTACATGTTTAGATGTCTATATCTTAAATGTGAATTACCATCGAAACCAACGATGATTAAGAAGTTTTGGTGTTGTCATTGCTATATTAAGAAATTGATGTCTTTGTATGTGTTCATGAGAATGAGAAGTTCATTGTCACTATTTGATTTTAGGTTCTATAATCATTGATTACTTATAATATGAGGGTTTGATACTAATTTTGTTTGCTTATGTCTACGAGAGAACGTAATAAATTTGAATTGAGTTAGGTGGAGGTGTGAGAAAAGTGAAAGAGTTTATTGTGTAGCTCGGTTTATCATGTTTTTTTAATTATAAGTCGGTTTAGAGTATGTGACTAATAAAATAATGACACATAGTTAAAACTTGGATCCACCGACTCACTCCACTCGCATAATTCACTAGATGGGTATGATAAATTACTAACGTGGTGTGATCTCTTCAATGGTTTAGTTTAGTGCAAATCAAATAAATCTTGCTCAGACATAAAGATAGGTTAGTCATGTAACTCAAGACGACCGTAAGTTTGAATAAGTGGTTAGAAGAATACCAAAATTACACAGTTTTGATTGATTTTTCTTTGTTTTGATATTCTTCTCACCCACTTATTCAAAACTACGTCATTTTGGATCTTTGACATACCTAAATTTTGGCAAGTCGACTCACCTTCATAGAGAGAGATATAGAGCAATTAGCCTAGGTTATAACATCACATTAAAATCATAGAATTCAGCGGGTCGCACCGCTATCACATATGCATTAGGGCGGATATGAGTGAAACTTTAATGTGATGTCAACTCCTTATCAATTTGCTTTAGCCCAAGTCAAAAATAATTTGTATTCTCCCTGTAATATATTTGTAAGAGAGAAGCAATATTAGAATTGAAAGTGTTTATTTCCTGTTATGGCATATTTTGTCTAAATGCATGCATTGTCCAAAAAGGAAGAATAGTGTGTTAGTATGATGTTAAAACATATGGCCAAAGAAAATAAATAAAATAGGTATGCTTTATGGTGTCAAAGAGACACTATCATATGCTTCAATTGTATTTCGATTTGACTATAAACAGCATAGTTCCTTTCTACTTCCATGTTTTCACACATAAATGAATTAGGATCGGAAACACATTAATGTTCTTAATTCATGCACCGTGTTACTCAGATATTTATTAATTCATGAATCAACTTATTTCACATTCATAGCGTCAACAAACTCTACTTATATATTTCATACATTTGATAATTCGATGATAAATATAACAAATCACTAAAATAGCATATGTTAATCGCATTTTAATTGAAATTTTAAGAAATAAGGCATGCAAAATTCTTAAATTATAATCATTAAATCGTTTTAACTTTTCTATAAAAACATATTAAAGATTACAAAAAGACTCTTTCCACGAATAAGTGAAATACTTTAAAAAAAAATAGTAGTTAATATAATAGGTAAGATGTGTTATTTTAATAATTCAAAATTTTGAATAATTTAAAAAATGACGAAATAAGTTGTCAAAAAGAATTATACAAATGCAATCTAAGATAGTTCATGTACTACAATGTGAAAGAAGCAAAATATTTTTTTAGCTATTAAATGAACCAACTTTTAAGCTTGGCCCGCGAACACTTAATCCCTCGTCTTGATCCATTTATTGAACCAGACTATTCATATTGTTAATAGACCAGAAATTTGACCGATATGACAAGTTAAACCACCGCTCAAAATGATCTCCCTAAAATTAATGTTTATTTAATTATTTTGACTCTTTGACCTCTAGTATTTTTTTCTTTATCCAAATTAATCATCAAACTTATTTTGTACGTCTTGAACGGTCACACGAGACACTTTTAAGATAATACGATTTCTCTAAACGTATGGTGACGTTTAACAAAATTAATTACGACTGACATAGACATTTCGAAATTATTCTCGAGATAAAAATTAAAACCATCGTTTCAATAGTGAGGACAAACAATCCAAATTTTAACTTACACTATAATTTCATCTAACATTGAAGAAAATATTTATATTTTAAAAAAATAGATATAAAAGGAAGGTACAACTATGTCAAGCTATCAGATCAACATTTACCATTTGATTACGTGGGAGGCTGGCAATGAACCAGTGGTACAATTTAGCTGAACAATTTGTTGCAATCGTATGCAGTGCCGCACTGTATAATTTCCCATCGAGGAAGTCTCTCGATCAGGACCACCACGATAATGACACGTGGGAGTTTTCCAGTTAGTTCCAAAAACAAAACGACCAGTAGCATTGTAGCAAGAGCACCACCTGAAATC
>JAYMTH010002308.1:0-12825 GCA_036897465.1 Pelargonium australe
GCTTAACAACAACACACGCCAGCTGGACCTTGCGTTCCAAGTCTTCGTAAGCCTATAAATACCCCCTTCGCGGTAAAAGAAGGGATCTCAACTTTCATACACTGAAACTCTGTCTCTAAATTCTCTGTTTCATTTCTCTCCCACTTTCGTACCCGATTCTGATTCTCACACCGGAGGCGGTGAACCGAAACCCTAACCCCGGTTGCATCGTTATTTGGTGTTTGTTTTGTAGATCCAGAACCTCGAATCGTTCTCATTGGAAGTTCAACTCTCAGGTGGCCGCCTACCCCTCTCTGGCACCGGAATCTCGATAGATCTACTCACCCTCACACTTCTCTCACGTGTTCGAGTCTTCGACAGAAAAAAGGCTCAAACAGCGTGGGTGTGGATGGGTGCTTGGATGCGAGGCCGGATGCGCCGATGCTCGGATCCGCAGGGACCGAGGCTTGGACGAGGGAGTGGTGTGCGCAAATGCACGGATCCGCGGGGACCGTGGCTCAGACGTGAAAGTGGCGTGCGCGGATCCATGGGTTCGCAAGGACCGTGGCTGGATGGATCGTGGCTTTCATGGATGGAAGTCGAGGGCGCACAGATGAGGGAACGGGTGTGGGCGCTCGACCACGGACATGGGGACACAGGCGCACGAGCGCGAATGGATGAACACGGACACACGGGCACGGATGGAGGCCTTTGCGGATCCGCGGATGTCTTGGCGCGGATAGACAAGGTTGAGGTGGTTTTGCGGCGTGTTTTCGCAGACGAGGCCGAATATGCTCGCGGGCTCTCACAGACATGGTCTGTAAGAGAATTTACGAGGAGGGTCATCCGCAGAAAGGCTTGGATGGTTTCTTGGACGAGCTCGGACAAGTCCGGATGGGACGGGGCAACGTGGGTCTTCTTGGACGAATCACGAATGGCTCCAGATCACCTTGGGGAGGCGAGAGATGACTGTGCAGAGACTTACGAGGCCACGGGATGAGGTGGAACGACAAGGGAGGTACCCAAGAAGAAATGGGACAAGTGTGGATTGGAGGGATACGATGTGTACCATACGGAAACATGGTGTGTCCCGTACGGACACATTCGTCCTTGGTGGGGTTTTGAGGTGTCTTGGGTGCTCAATCAAACTTGTCAAGGTTGTGGGAATCTCTTGGAAGAAGTGAATAAGAGTGGGAAGGGAAATGGGAAAGTTTGAGTTTAAAAGGATCCGGATGTGTACCGTACGAAGACATTCGTCCTTGGTGGAGGTTTTTGGTGCCTTGGAGCTTCAAGAAAGACTTGGGAAGCTCTTGGAAGAAGTGGGAAGATTGGGAAGGGAAATAGGCAAGTGTGAGTTTGGAGGGATCCATATGTGTACCGTACAGACACATGGTGTGTACCGTATGGACGCATTCATCCTTGTATGGATTTTCGTGCCCTTGGAGGAGTCTTGGGGGGGTTTAAAGAAGGCTTGGAGGTCAAAGGAGCATTCAAGGAAGGATTTTGGGGATAAAGGCAACAAGGAACCAAGTTGGAGGGATCATGTGTGTCTTGTACAGACAGCATGTGTCCCGTACGGACACACTCATCCTTGGAAGATTCTTGGTGCCTTGGGAGCCATATAGAGACTTGGGAGGACTTGGGGGATTTGGGATGTCCTTGGGTAGCTCGAAGTGGACTTGGATGGCTCGGTCCACCCAATGTCAAGTAGGTGAAGCCTCGAATGGCTCGGGCCATCCAAGGTCAAGTGGCGGACGATCCTCGCACGAGTCTTCGGGATTTGACTTAGCTTTACCCCTTAGTGAATTCAGGACGTCGAAGTGCCTTGACTCGGGCGCTTGACATTCGAGGACACGTTGAGTAACCTCGGGGACGTCGAGGCCTCGAGAGTAATTTGTTAGGCGTCTGGTGTGCGCGATGGTTTCGGGGACTGTTGTGCGACGTTGGTCATCGTCAGCGGGATGAGAGACGACCATTGGTGTTGGGAGCGCACAATGGACTTGGGTATCGCCAAGCGACGTTGGATGTCGCCGACGTCCTTGGAGGCGAGCCATTGACGTTGGACGCGCACAATGAACTTGGACGCCGCCAAGCAACGTTGGATGTCGCCGACGGCCTCGGAAGCGACCATTGACATTGGGCGCCGTCAAGAAACATTGGATGTCGTTGGCGGCCTCGGATGGGACCATGTGTCGGCCCGATGCCTTAGACACGCGACTTCGGGTCGGGCTTTATAGTTGATGAGCTTGGTGACATGGCGCTCGGGCATCACACGTCGTGTCTTCATTTTCTTTTCAACTTGTGATTTTTTTTTTGTAGAATCAGATTAAATTAGTGCTTTTTTTTTGTAGAATCAGATTAAATTAGTGCTTTTTTTTATATGGTAATATCTATTATTTTTTTTGCCCCCTTCGACCATCTATTAATATCTAAAAAGCGTTCCCAACATCGATTGGGTCTAGTTAAAAAATTCTTTCGGTTCTAGCCCCAAAATTGTATCCGGATAACTAAAAAGAAAGCAAAGTACATTGAACTGCTAAGTTCCACTGACATAAATTGTAGCCCACTCATTTCGAATGTACCGGCTAAGTTATTCCAAAACTTACATGTATATTGGTTAATCAAAAGTAAGTGTTTTTGGCCCAATCGGTATATGAATTCCCCAAAAAAACTATAATAATAAAAATAGTTCATTTAAAATTTAGGTCTGAATATAATATATTTTTTGCTGGCCCATTTAAAAGCTGAAAAGAAGTCTCAAATGTGGTATAACAAAAATGTCAAATTAATAGATGTAAAAAGATTGAGCTTAATAGGAGTTAACCATGACATATGCCTTTAGACCATACTTCTATACCATCATACTAAAAAAACTTGTTACCCGAGCTCTTACATGGTATATATATTGCTAGGGTACGTTATGACATATGGTGTCGTACCCTTGCCTCTGCCAATGCGTAACGTAAATGCATAAAAGCTCATTGGCACCTTGTATAGAGGCATAAAACAAGGAGCGTAGGTAACCATCACAAACAGAACCATACTCTATAATTTGACAATATTAAAACAAAATGTAGAGAAATTGATGTAGTTGCTTTTGGGACCCTTTAGCAATAAATTAAGTTGTTATCGAGCGATTAGATGAGCAAGTTGGGTTGGGACCATATGGCTCCAAGTGCGAGCAAGTTGGTATAATCGGACAGCAATTTTAAATTTTATCACCTTCAGTTCTTGTATCAGTTTCTAGATATCTGTTTCATTCTGTCCTAGCAAGAATATTTAATACGATTGAGAGAGACCATTGCTAGTGAGCTTTGAATTGTCAAATTTTACTACTCCCTCCATCCTAAAATAAGTGTCATGTTTCTCTTTTATTTTTGTCACAAAATGAGTGTCTTATTTTACGTTTTAGTTAGTTATGCATGAATTGTCAATAATATCCTTATAAAAATTAGTTAGAATCTCTCAACATATGATAATGAAGATACAATAGTAAACATACCACACTGACTAACTTCTCCTTAATTTTTCTCAAAATAGAAAGGATGACACTCATTTTGAGACGGATGGAGAATTTTGTTACTTACAATTACATGAACTTTATAAGTTATAGATGTGAGATCTCTTAAGTCTTAACACTCTCCCTAACATGCAATTGTATAAGATAGATGAGCCTGAACTCGAGCCTGCACATAAATAGAAGGTGGACTTAAGTCAAGAATATATAACATTCATAACGATCTCTCTCTTTTTCTTTATTGTTTTTAAGAGTTGGCTAGGACTTTTGTTCGGGTACGACTGCTTTTAATTTTCAAAATGGCAACAACATTTTGGATTTGCAAATAGCAAATTATAGTCTTTCTCGTTAAGATAGTGAATCTTGGTTTAATAGCTAATTAAGGGTTGTTAAGGTTTGTAGTGCAACGTAGATTTGCGGTAGATTTTTTTATTGGTGCACGCATAGGGAAGCATGAAGCGGTTGCAAAGAAGAAAAAATGTCTTAGAAGGTGGTGGTTTTACCAGTCATTGAATCAGCTTCTGAGTCCGTTGTCGAATCATATGGCTAACCCGATGGTTGGCAAAACTATACATGTCACCTTGAACTCCAAATGCAATCGTTATCACTTCTTCGTGCTCTTCAAGTTGGATGTGAGAATTCCAATACCTCCAACTTGATAATTCAGGCCGATGAGAATGATTCTAATGTCTTTGGTTTAATTATTCTATATGTTTTAGGCTTTTAGCCCTTGTGGTTCAATTTAGTACTATCAACTTTTTATTTTCAGATTAGTCTATGAACCGAGTGACCCAACATAGTTAAATTTTTGATTTTTTTTGTCAAATTTGTTTGGGAGAATAATTTTTAACCCCCAGTTTTATATCGCCTTCGTGATAGGTCGATCAAACATGCATAATGATCATCCTACGTAACCATTCATATTGTTACCATTTGTCAACAAAATCATTTTGTTATGCTCTTAGATACATATTAAGCAATCAAAAGTCAAAACAATCCCACAAGAGGCCTCAATAAACAATCCCAAGTGTGAAATACACAGGTGGGCAGGAACATATGAAATAGAAGTTGAAGTCATTTTGACCAACACTTAAAAGTTCTATTTACTTTGCATATAACGAATCAATGAGGCAGTTTCATATAAACTGTAAATTACTTTCATATTTTACACGTAACGAAATTAACGTGGTTTTAGATCTAGATAGTCCGGCTTGTCCGTTCATAAACAACCTGCCACTGTGAGTCTGTGACCTAAAACAAAGTCCAAACACAACTTAGATGTTGGCAAGAAATGAATACCCACTGCAAAAATCAGCTCACAAATAGGTTGTGTTCACAACACTTACGTTCCAGTGTTGACAAGATAGGAAACAGGTGACGGTGATTCAGTTGAATCAAAGAGATCTAGATGGAAGTAATTCTCAAGTCTTCGATCGATCCCATGGAATCTCCATCAACTCCTTGCATGACTTCATTGTAGTTCAAAAAACTAGGTTGATTTGTCGATGCAAGAAGTCTCGCCCACATCCTATCTGTTACTTTCACTGTGTTTTGAGTCTCAGTTACACACTGCAACACCAAAGAATGTAACGAGAATTAGATTTCTCATGTGTATCTTTTCCTGTTGGCTTGCTCAAGGTATGTGAGAGACCCACTTAAACATACATTCTAGAAAGTAATTCCAAAGGTATTAGTTCTAGAATTCGTAGAACCAGGAACGTTTCAACATTATCTTGTTGCAGCTGAAAATCATGCTGACATATCTATCTGGTTGAAGTATTAGCAAGTAACTTGTCACTTCTTGAATCTTCAATGTTTTTTTCTTTCCATTATTTGTACTCTTGTTAAATCATACCATATCCCCAAATTGCAAATCAAAGTCAGATGCTGATTTCAGAGACCCAAGAAAAAAGGACTAATGAAAATTTTAAGGTCATTCGAGGAGTTCCATATAAAATCCAAAAGAACTGCAGCAAAAACAGACACATCCAGCACAGAATCACTAACTTTTTGCTTCTAAATAGTATGCATCAGTTACCTTCAATAAAGCTCAAGAGGCATGCTAAATAAATTAGGTATTCTATTCAAACATATATTCCTATTCACCAATAGACTTAACTAACTTGAAGAATTCCAAATAAAATATATTATAACATGAAGAGTAGCATGCATAATGCATGCATGTATGCCAAAGATATTGGCATGTTTGAGCACGTATGGGTGCAGCCAAACTGCCAAAGTCACCAAACTCCAATTGATTAACTTTAAGCTGCCATTTAATGGATTCTACTAAACAGAAAACAAATTGTCAAACAGGAAAATTAATGAAGGAGAGGAAGTTCTTACAGCAATTGGAATATAAGCATGCCTGCTGTTTACAGGCCCAACTGTGAAACCTGTGAACCCGGCCATGGCCCCATGAACAGCACTTTGAGCAAGTAGAGTGCAGTAGATGTTGTCTGATGCATTACTTGGTATAGCTCGAATCATATATGTTGGATCTGTATAGAAAGATATAAAAATAGAAACATGAATATAAACATATTTTTTAAACATTGTTCTGGAAGAAAAAAGAAATGGTATTAGTTCAATATTACTTGCTAAATAAATGTCGCCAAAAAACTCTCGGTCAGCTCTAATTCAGTTTTAACAAGATAAAATCAAAGAAGCATAAATGCTATATTAAGATTTTGGAAAAGATAAGGGAAACCAAAATGGGAGATGAATAAGTCTCTTCTTACTTTCATATCAAATCTTAAATCTCTACAGAAACAATCTTTCATGGATTCTAGAGTCTTATGAGTTATGAAAGAGTAAAGATATCGATTATACATTATTATACCTATGTATTTCATATTTATTGCCATTTTCTGAACATCTGTGAAGTGATCCTGTGAACACAACACATACAAATAAAATTGAAAATCATTAGAAAAGAAACACGCAAATACAAATTAGTAGATACTAGAAAGAAAATTGTGTACCAAACAAATTAGTGAAGCAAAGCAGTTTCACAATCAAACAAGACAAGATGACAATCAGTATGTTGATAAAACTATATCAATATTTTATCCTGGTATAATTCATGACAAGTCACCATTTAAGAAGGGCTGAGAACTCAATAATATAGTGAAGCAAAACAGTTTCACAATCAAACAACATGACAAGATGGCAATCACTTGTTGATAAAACCATATCAATATGTTCTCCTACCATAACTCATAGCAATGCACAGTTTAAGTAGGGCTGAGAACTCAACAACTAGGTTAATAGAACGATAAGCAATATACATTGCAACATTCAACTGATATGAAGTATATCACTGAGAGAGAAGACACGAGTGTCCTTACAATTTAACGAATGAATGGCACTAAAATTTTTTTGTTATATGAAAATAATGATGAGTGCCTTATGCCACCATGTATCAAAATTATTATTAGCAATTTCATCCAAGTTCAAAATGCAATCAAGAAAGGGTTTCACAGAGTACAACCAATTTAGAATAGGTTCTGGACACTCACAGAAATGATCCTAAAGATAATTTATACAGAAAATGATGAATAAAATTTGTAAATCTCCACCCTCGTAAAAATTCTGAAACAGAATTCTATTTAAACAAACAAATATATTTGCCTAACAAAACTTCCCAACTAATACCATCATCTACTGTAAGATTCATTGTTTCATGGCTCTGAAAGTCTTTTGCATAAAGTTGGGAAGGAGATAGCAGTTTCATTCAACATGACCTTACCACAGAGAAAATATTGTTACTTAAGTGACAGTTAGAATCATGAGCCAAATAGATAACTTATGCACTTGCCTTGATTTGTTGAGATAGCCATAGACCAACATCTAGGAGTAATCTATTTCCTGATGCATCTTTCAATTCTTTCTCATTAACTGCACGCATATTCTGCGCAACATATTCCTGTCCTGCTCCTTCTGCTACCACAATAACAACATGCCCATTTTCTTTAAGCCTGTGTTCAATAAATTCAAAAAGCCCACCCTGCCCTTCCAAATAGAAGGGAGACTCTGGAATCAAGCAACAGTCCTGTTTCATTCCAAATATATAAATAGAAAATAATACCAATAGTGCCAATGATACCACGAAAGTAATTTTGCATAATTAGGAATGACACAAATGTATTAATGATTTCATCATTTCACAATTGGATTACCAAGAAACTATATGTGAAAGTAATGTTTTGAAACATTTTATCTTACTGCAAACCTTATAACTTCTAACAAAACTGCCTTTATAATTTATCTTATATGCAAACAATGCCTTTTTAATAGAAAATTGAAGTATAATTTGATAAACATTTGGACACACAAACATACAGTGTACAAACTAAAATGTATGTGGTGTTGTCCCTATTATTTCATATCAGAAACAAATCAAGCTCTTAATCAGGCTCATACTACATGTAAGTGCAGGACCTATTTATCAAAGATGTAAAGTTCTTATCTTACTCATCAAGTAAACAAGGCATTCTAACGAAACCAATACTTGATGAGAAATCTATAAGACGATAATAGGTAATCAAACACTATGAACGAGATTGAGGTCTTACAACATCTCGACTTGCCAGAGTTGCAAACATGGCAATGAAACCTGAACAATGTATGATATCAAGTAAGGTAACAAGAATAGAATATCAGATCTAAAATCTATATTACTTGGGTTCATGTTCATAATATTCTGAAAAGCTTACCACTGTATCTACCCATAAGTTTAACAATTCCAACTCCATTTTCCACACTTTCAACCTCCACATGTGCGGCGTTAATAGCCCTCTGAGCTTCTTCAACAGCAGTATCGAAGCCAAAAGATTTGTCTATCACCTGAAAGCATGTGCTCTGTTAATTTACCAGCAAGTTAAATAAGATTCTAGACATTCAGAAAGTAGATTCCCTGTCTCTCTGAAAAGGGAAGGGGAGGGCAACTATATAACTGTTGCCATTAGAGCTGAAACCAAACAGATAAATATTTAACCTTCTAATAACGTATGCAGGAGAAAAGATACGAGGCATACTAGAGTTAAAATCTGGGATCACAAATTAGCAAGCACAATATAAAAGTTGCATCACAATTCACATGGCAACATTTCAAAAAGTTGCGTATTGCATTGTTATTCAATAACAAGATTGAAGAACCATGACTGAACTTATATCATGGATATAGAAGAACATCATAATTCACATGGAAACATTTCAATAAACTACGTGTTGCATTGTGGTTCAATATTACGATCAAAGGGACTCTGACTGAGAATAGATTAGGATAATGAACATGAAACACGCATAGTTATATTATTGCCAAACTTCATCATAGATTGACAATTTCAGCCAATAGAAAGAACAAATATAGGAGTAATTTTCTCCAATATTTCTTATATGAACATGTAGATTGAGTAACTATAGTGTATTTTAGTATTGAAGTTCAATATGAGAAAAGATATGCAACATGGTTGTACAGTAAAACCTAGATGGCTCACCTACAAAGACAAATGTTATGGGAGCTTAAAAGCCAAATTCATATTGAGGCATAAATTTCTGCCTTGTTATATTGTAAAAAGATCATGCAACTGCCAACTCTTTTAGTTACATTTAAGAATCATATTGAATCTGGGACCAGAAAAGCTCAGCAATCAGATATTCATTGGTTCTATACTGTATAAAACCAAAATTAGAGTTCCATAATGACACTTACGGCGATATCATTATCAATGGTCTTGGGGATTCCAGCAACTGCAACTTGAAGACCGCGTTTCTCAACTTCCTTGACAGAGAAGTATGACCATGTTACATTATTTTCTAGAAAAACTTAATTGATGAGCAGTACACTGATTACAACAAAGTCAGAGGAACCAGTCACCTTGTGAATGAGATATGCACCTTTTTGAGTACCATCACCTCCAATTATGTATACCTACAACCCAAGAAAATAATTTTTTTAAATTTCAATCATTGTTAAGAAGTTGATACTCTCTCGACACCTGAAGTTGGAAATGAGAGGCTTTTGAGTTGTGTATTTTTCTCATCCACAAAAAACTTGAGCTCCAGAAAAAATCATGACCACTAACCTGATTTATCCCTCTGTCCTGAATGTTATCAACTATCTTGTTAGTATCATGGCCTCCTCTCGAAGTACGAAGGAAAGTACCACCGCGTTTGTGAACATCATTGACAACTTTCGGTGTCAATGTCAGTGTATTTTTGGAGTAGAAGCCTCTATACCCTCCCTAAATGAAATCAACGGTAAGAAGGGGATGCAAACAATGAATAGAATGAGGCAGAGAAAAATGAATAACATTGTTTCCAAAATATCAGGGAGTTGATTTGGGCTATGTAAATGAACTGAAATATTAGTGAATTGAGAAATAATGCAACAAATCATAAAGTCACATGAAATTAAACAGCACTCAGCGCTATAGTTAAAATGGTAAAGAAAATGATATATTGAATTATGAAGACAAAACCATCAAGAGCTGTTGTTAAACAGGAAGATAAAAGGGATGAACTCAACAATTAAGACTTTCATCTAGTTCAGCAGATACATGACCTTTGAACTCACCTCGATACCAAGAATATCATCAACACCGTACATATAATTCAAGCCACACACTATCTCCCGGATCACTGTGTTGATTCCTGGGCATAAGCCTCCACAAGTCACTATGCAAGCACGCACTTCGTCTGACTTAAAGTACACCTAAGATACAAAACAAAAAAACTTTGAATCAGCAATATATGGTTCCATGATGATGTAAAGTGGCAATTCTGACACAAAATACAACCTTCTCTCGTGGCCCTGCACGTCGAAAATGTACCCCTCTAGGAGTATCCTTCTGAACCACAATCTGGAGACACATGATGTCAATAAGAGAGGGTAAATATTAATACAAATAATAATTTTTTTAGAAGAGGGGATCTCTATTTTCTTACTTTTTGAGCCACCAAATCTTCTGACGTCACGAAAGTTTGCCTAGCAAAATAGGAAGTTTAATGTATCATGAACATGAAAGTCTTTAAGTGCCTAAATTCCAGCAATGAACTACTAAGGTAGCTTCAGAAAACATAAGGACCTTTTTATTTTCTCTACACATAAATTCATGGTTATATCACAGAATAAGCGCATGGTGAAGTAAAATGAACTTACTTGACAACAGCATATGCCTGGCTCTTTTCCAACGGATTTGGGTAAGACTGGAGTAATTTTTTTTTGGAAAAATTAATGAATAATACAATATATAATGCTGAAAAGGACAGATAATATAAGATTCTAAAAGGTGAATGAAGAGAATGAACATTAATACTATCATATCATTAATTTACTTAATCAATGCACACTGCACAGCAGCCATCATCCTTTTCTTCTTCTAAATAAAAAGAAATAAGATAACTCTTGTAATATGTTGTATTTCAAGTTTGTGGAGTTTATATTTAAATGTCAAGATGGTGGATATGGAAATTTCATAGTTTTGTTTTAAATTTGTTGTTAGTCATCAGTGATTATTTAATTGAATTTTAAGCATGCCGAATTGGCTTTTTGAATAATAGTCGCACCAATGTACTATGCTGGGTACCGCACTCGTGCTTCATTGGTACGGAACATTCACATTCCGAAAATCCAAAACGGGCTAAAATAATCAACTCAAACACGGAACGGTCCCTCCCCTGTGATTCTGACATCTCAACCCTCTTTAATTTTGTTTTTGTTTTTAGAATTAGAAAACAGTTTTACTTGAAAAGTAAATCACTCATTGAAATACTGAAAACAAGATCCTTACCAACAAGTCAATTACTCCCTTAATCCCAAAATAAGTGTCCCAAAATTAAGAAGAAGAAAGTTAGTGTTGTGTATTTACTTTTCCATCCCATGAACACGTGTTCTAACAAACTCAATGCATACTAACTAACTCATAACTTATTACTGTGACATTATTGATCATTCATGCATAACTAACTTCCTAGAAAAGAAACAAACACTTATTTTGGATAAAAACCCGGGCACTTATTTTGGAACAGAGGGAGTATTATTTGATTTCTCAATCCTTGATTCCTTGAACTAAATTTTTTTCATGGGCTCCTAGTACTCACTGCTTTCTGATTCTATAGAAAGAAAATAAAGCAATTCCATTAATTAAGAAAAGAAAAGGAAGCTAGTTTCTGATACGTTCTCTTTTCATTTCTTCATTCTAGTATAGTATAGCAGTACACATTCCAAACGCTAACAACAACACGTACCAATGAAGAACAAGCAAGCCAACTAAATGTAAAAGCGCAAGAACAGGCGATAATTGTTGAGCAACATCAGAGGCAAATTAAAGAGTGAAATAGTTACCGGCAAATCTGGGAGATAATTGGTCAAGTGAGGAACGTCTTGGAGAAGGAAACCGTCAGGAGTAGTAGAATGATTGGAGGTGTGAGCTCTTATTGGGCGGGAAGGCTGTAGCTTGTGGGCGATGATTCTGAGATTTGGAAATGGCAAAAGGCGAGAGGAATAGATGGAAAAGGAAGGGGAGGTTTGGGGAAGAGAAGGGAATTGAAGTGGCAGCAGATCCATAGCCATTTTCAGGTTTGTAGCGTAGTGGACTTTGGTGGTCAGGTCTTGCACGGAGGAAGGGGCTTGAGGTTGTAGTAGGTGGAACAAATCTCCTCATTTGAGACCCTCTTTCCTCGAGTTTTGGACAATCAAATGTTCCTAAAAACAATTTTGGTATTCCTAATTTTCACCGAAAATTTAATACTCAAATAAATTGTGAACAAGTATCCAAATTTTAAATTTCAACTCACTTTGCTGCTCGTCGTTATATTACGTGAATTAAACCGTTAACTTTTATTCACGTGTGCACATGACTGCTGACATAGAAAAAAATTGTTGATGTGGCTAACACTTACATAAGCTTCTAGCTTACGTGGAAAATATATTTTATTTTTTTTTCTAAATAAATAAAGGGATAAAAGTTTTTTATACCCAATATTTGCAAGTGTACACAATTTAGTACATACAGTTTTATTGCACCTAATTGAGTATCCACACTTTTATTTTATAACCAATTTGGTACCCACCGTCAACTTCCGTCAGTTTTTTCGTTAACTGTTGACCTGGATTGCTGATGTGTACAAAAATGTATATGTGGCATCCACATGACAAAACATACACACTCTTAGATGACATGGCATCCACGTGGCTGCTGATTTGTCTTCCCTCTCTCTCTTCCCCCTCTCTTTCTCTTAAATGTTCTTCAATGTTTGAATTGTTCAGATTTTTTTTTTTTTTTTTCAATTTTTTTCCATTTTCCAAGAAATATAAATATATA
>JAYMTH010002309.1:0-12825 GCA_036897465.1 Pelargonium australe
ACCCACAGCTCTCCTTGCTCGCTTCTGCTTCTGCTACTGATTCGGTCTTGGCGCGAAACTCAAATCTCTTCATCTTCTACTCATTAATTGTTACTGCAATGACCGCCTGCAAATCACTCCTCTCTCCTCTCCATTTCCATCTGCGAAGCCGTCGGAGACCCTTCTCTTCTGTCTCTCTCCGCCCTTCTTTTCTCCAAGGTCCTCTCTTCATAACGCACACCAACCGTTTGTGTTTATGATTGTGTGAAACTGACACGTTTTATTGTATTGGATGCTGCTGTAGGTTTACGAGACGTTCCCGGCAGGACCTACGCTTCTTCCCTAGAAGGAGCTCTTTCCATTGATTCCGCATATTCCGATGCTGTTTCAATCGACCCAGTTCCGGAAACGCCCCAAAACACGACAAGAGAGGCCGTGGAGCTGTTGCTCTCGAGCACCGATGATGTCGGGAGGCTGATGAAGATGGAACGGAAGTCCCATTCGGCTCTTTCGGGGAAACCCAGTCGATGGTTTCCGTATCTCGACAGGTTCAGCTGTGGCGGCGCCGATTTGAGCAGCGACGAGGTCCTGGAAGCTCTAGACCCGTACTTAATGGAGGATAGGAAAAACAGGCTCAGGAATGTTGTGAAGAACAGGACCTATTCGGTTTGCTTGGTGGTGGAAGGGCTCACTGATTTCGGGAATGTTTCGGCTGCATTTCGGTCTGCTGATGCGCTCGGGTTCCAGTCTGTTCATGTCATCTCCTTTGGCAGCTCAAAAAGGTGCAACCGGTTTTGAGGTGAAATGGATTTGTTTTAATGTTTCATGTGATGTTTCAGTTTTATTGGATTCATGTTTGTCAATCAATTGGATCAGTAATTTTCCCCAGTTTCAGTTCTGTGTTCATTGCGTTCAGCAGTTTGCTTCAAAATATAATCTTTTCCAGTTGTAGTCACTAGTTTGATATTGATTTTTTTCTATCACAACTCAAGTTTGAATTTTTGGGTGGTTCCAGGACTTGAAGTATCATAGTTATCTTAGTTTCTTCTCTTTTGCTGGTTTTTCTTTAGAAAGTAATTTGGAGAAGATAAACAATCATAATTGAGACCGACAGAGCAATTATACGGGTCAGCACTGGCATTTGAGATTTGAGGCCTTATGCAATGCTTTTTTCTAGATTTATAAATGTCACAGTTTTACTTCCCTCAACAATCTTGATTGTCAAATGTTATGCTTATGTGCTTAGGCTAGTGTATCACTTTGCTGATGTTGTTGCTTCCATTCTTGTGCAGGTACAAGGACAATCGCCATGTTAGTATGGGTGCAGAAAAATGGTTGGACATTGAACTTTGGGACACCACAAAAGAATGTTTTGATGTTCTGAAATCGCGTGGTTATCGGATTGCTACAACACACTTGGGAGCAGATGCGGTATATATCATATTTGCTCCTTTTTTAGAGTACCCCTGTTAGAAAGGTTTTTAAGTAGATGCAAACGACAGATAATTAGTGCTTTATTGTTTTGTCTTGCTATGTTAGTTTAGAAAACAGGATCACATTTTTTACATGATTTTCTCTTTGGCATCATGATTAGGTATCTGTTTATGACATGGACTGGTCATGCCCAACTGCAATAGTCGTTGGCAATGAAAATAGGTAATTATGCCTTATAAAGCATTTGTTCATGATGTTTAGAGTTATTTATTATTTGAATTGTTTTTGTCTAAAATAGACATTCCTTGTGCTTATTCTATATATGTACATGAATACAGTATTTGATGGTTAACTCCAGGCATTTGCATAATTTGAAGAAATTCAGGATATTATAATGAAGGAAAATTTTACTGAAGAATCATTTTCACTGCCTCACCTGTTGAAATAATAATGTTATTTACTCATCTTGAATCGAATGTGACAAATTCATCTGTATATTTGCTGGTCTTAGTTTTTCACTATGCAATGGATTATGTAAATTATTCAATCTGCTTGACACATGTCGTTTTGTTACTCATTAATCATAGATTCTTATATTTATATCTTTGTTGAGATTTGTAAATTCTGATTGTAGGGGAATAAGTGATGAAGCCTTGGAGTTGTCAGATTTACATTGCAGCATTCCAATGAAAGGCATGGTGGATTCTTTCAATGTTTCAGTTGCTGCTGGCATTCTTATGCACCACGCTGTTTGGGACAGATTCTCTCGTCTGGTAAATGTTTTTGTGTAGTAAATCCCGTCCAAGCTATTCTGTTTTGATTGTTATGCCTTTAACTTTGAGGTGGTTTTTGCCAATGCCTTGAGTTCTGTGACCTTACAAAATGTTTTTAGTATAATTGTTGGATTATGTGTAGAGGCTTATCCAAATTGAGGTTATAAAATATTTACTACATATGCATGCCAGTATGTGGATAAGCTCCGCATCTTTACTGATGGAACGTTTTCTCATAAAGTAACTGAGAACTAAAGAATGTTAGGCCGACAAGGGTAGAAAATTGTATGCATAGTTTGTTTCTATTAACCCATCTCATTCTGATAAGGTGGGAAGATAAGTAATATAAAATAAATTGTTTAGGAAACTAGTTTCTTTTATTGATAACCTTCTACATTTTTTTGAACTTGTCATCTTAGTTTCCGACAGTCTCCCCCTCAACTCATTCATAGTACAAATGGAGTCTTGGTGAAAAGGCTACGTAGTCTTGGTTAATTTATGTCATCCGGTCCAATGATGTATTTTATTAAAAGCACGAAGCTGCGGAAAATGCATATACTAAGATTCAGCAGTTGCAGGTCCACTATTGTAATATCAATATGTTGCAATTGATCTGCAGGGTTACCATAGTGAACTGACAGCGAAGGAAAGCCAAATACTACTTGCAGAGTTCTCTTTGCGCCACAGCAAGAGTTCTGTTAGCATTGCTCATGAATATGCAAAGCGAAAGACAAATGTATTAACACCGAGGCTCTGAAAAGGTGGCTCTTCATGTATGATTTTCCTGTAGGAAGATGTTTTAGAGTTTCTGTTAGAACATCAAAGAACTGCAAAAGTGACATTGTAATTGTATTCCTTTTGGCTATAATCAATACATTCTGAGGAAACTCTGTCCAAAACTTTGCAGTAAAGTGGTTACTTTTTCTTTTCTTTTGTTTTGATCTGCAACGGGACACCTTGGACAAATATCTACAATGTTTGGCGTCCCCTTAATTCAAGATTTGTTCACAGTTACAACTTTTCACCTATCTCCATGAGTGTGTGTTGAGCGGGGATTGAACGCAAGCGCTCTCCCCAATCACGCACGTAACCCGTGTTGTCAATTGTGAATTCAGTTTTTTTTTTTAGCGGGGGTTTAGATCATCTTATTACCATGATAAATTGCTTACAATTGTTTTCCGAAACCCTTGTACATTTTGGCCCCTGCCCCTATCTACTCCTATAATATCAAGTGAAGACCTACCAAGCAAATGCGCAACCTTATTACAAGCTCTAGGAGTATAAACAAAATGAATTCTCTAAAAAAAAGCGAATGAGAGATAAAATATCCGAATAAACCAAACCCAATGCACTGGGAAAGTCCTCCCCTCCGGTCTGTAAAGCATCAACCACCAACTTTGCGTCTCATTCAACAATAATCCAACGCCACTGCTCGGCCTTCGCCCACTCCAACGTTGTCAGTATAGTCTGTGTTTCTACCATCTCCGCCCCATCATCACTGTCCCAACCCAATCGTCCTCACCCCACCACAGCCCCCGACCCTCAGCGAGCCACCCATCCCCACCTGACCGACCCGCTCCCGGAAAAGAGGCCCCGTCCGTGTTGATTTTAACAAACGGTTCCTCCGTTGGCTGCCATTGCCAGATCTGAGACACCCTAGACACCTCAATATGACTTGGGCCTCAATCCACGCGGCCCGTGTAGTCATTCATGACCATGGTAAAGATCTCGTCCTCTGTAAGCCACTTATTGTTCCACACTCCCTCGTTTCGCCCCTTCCAAATTCCCCATGCCACGTAGAAACACTTGCTAAGAAGAACATTGTTCTTCCGCTCCCCAATCCTCATGATCTAATTCCTAATAGTATCGGCCGCCATCATTGTAACTTGCATCCTTATACGCTGCCAAACCGATAAGGAAAAAGGGCAATGCAGCACGACATGCTCCACCGTCTCCAGGGCTCCTCTACACCTGGGGCACTCCATGGGAACCTCAACCCGTCGCCGCACCAGACGCTACCTAACCGGAAAACAACCCGTGGCGGCTCTTCATAAGCAATGCTTAACTTTACCTTGGGCCTTGACGTCCCAGATCAGCTTCCACTCAAGGTCTCCCTCATCCTCGGACCCCAAACTCCCCCAGATCGTGCTGTAACCGCTTCGCACCGTATAATGCTCTTTCCTATCATGTAACCAATACCACACATCCTCATTCATGGACCGACTCAAACGGATCTTGAAGATGGCTCAGGCTGAAACCGGCTCAAATATCTGGCTTACAAGGGCCCTGTTCCACTCCCTGCGACCAATCTCCATCAAATCGATAACACGGACATTCGGTCCCACTACCCGGAGCATACTCGGGTTCACCTCCGGGATATAATTGGGTACCGAAGGGACCCAAGGATCTAGGAGATCTCGGATGTCAAAATCTGCGCCCACCCGCTTAATACTGCCTTTGCGAACAAAATCTTGGGCTGCTCGTATACTACGCCACACATAGCTGGGCTCCAATCCGGGCCCCGCCTCGAAAAAGAAACCGTACGGGCTATATCGGGCACGGAATAAGCGGCTAAACAAGGAGTCCGGATACCTTTCGAGCTGTCACAATTGCTTCCCCAATAAAGCTAAATTGAAAGCATGAATGTCACAAAACCTGAGACCCCCTTGTGCCTTTCCTATGCACATACTCTTCCAAGCCTTCCAGTGGAGTCCTTAGACGATCCCTTTCTTGAGCTCCACCAAAACCTGTTGTTAACCTGTTTGATCTTCTTGCAAGTAGTCAAGGGAAGGAGATAGACTCCCACACAATAAGCCGCAACCGCCTATGCAACGGCTTTCAGAAGCACTTCCTTGCCTGCCTTAGACAGCGCACGTGCAGACCATGTGGAAGTACGAGCCTTGACCTTCCGAACCAGATAATCGAACACCTCAATTCTGCTGTCACCCCCACACTCGGCACCCCTAGGTATGTCTCAAAGTTATTCACCTGTTGTACCCCCAAGCAACCCACCAGCTGGTTACCAAGCACCGGGTCTGCCTTCGACCCTAACATGAGAGAGGACTTGTGATAGTTGACCTTCTGCCCTGAGCACGATTCATAGGTTGCAAGTGTTTGTTTAATAGTCTTAGCCTCCTCCCGGCGCGCCTTAAAGAAGATCAGAGCATCATCAGCAAAGAACAGATGGGACACCACCGGGCCCTCACAGGAGATCTGACATCCACTAATCTCTCCTCTCCCCTCTTTGTATTTCATTAAACATGAAAGCCCTTCTGCCACAATCAAGAATAAGTATGGTGACAAAGGGTCCCCTAGGCATACGCCCCTCGAAGCCGTGAACCTACGAGACAACGTCCCATCCATCTCAACCCGGAAATTAACGGACCTTACACAACTCATTACCATCTCTACCCAATCAGTATGGAAGCCTAGGTGTAGCATCATCCCTCGCGGAAACTCCCACTCCACACTATCATATGCTTTAGCCATATCGAGTTTGAGGGCCCCCAACGCCCATCTCGATGTTTCTTGATGTGATGGAAGAGCTCGTTGGCCACACAAGTATTGTCGATAATGAGCCGACCTGGAAGAAAGGTACACTGAGTATCCGATATGACCTCCACAAGTATGGGTTTAATCCGGTTAGCTATCACTTTGGAGGCAATTTTATACAGGAAATTACATAGTGCAATGGGGCATAATTCTGTTACCTCCTTTGGTTCCGACTTCTTCGGGATCAAAACAATAATAGTCTCGTTCCATTCCTCCGGTATCTAACCTCTGGTTAGGGCCTTAATACAAGCTTATGTGACTTTTTTTTTTTTTAGCTTAAGTGACTTCATCGCCCACTATATGCCAATATCTCTAAAAGAACCCCAGGTTGAAACCATCCGACCCTGAGGCCTTATCTAGATGCATGGAGCCTATTGCTCTCTTAACCTCCTCCTTGGAGAACGCCACCCCCAAAGCCATGTTCTACGCGTCCGTGACCTTTTTTTGAACCACCTCCTAGACCCTGTCCGCCCCCATCACCCCTCTCAAACGAAATTGCTCACTGAAGAAAGCTGCAACCATCTCGTGGAGCTGTCCCGGATCCTCAACCCACCTGCCATGGTTATCCAGTTAATGTCATTTGATCTGAAAGAAATATGATAAATTTTTTGTCAAAACTTTATCATGAAGCCTCTGCTCATTTTGTAATTCATCTGATAACAAAGCTTGTCACAATGAATTTTGTGGATTACTTCAAAATGCAAGGGCAAGTTTCTAGCAATGCCTGTAGTGTTCTCCAAAAGTTCACTTGCAAAAGAGATTCTTCATTCAATGAGCCTTTTAAAACTAGTTTAGAATAACTAAAATAATGTCAAATAGGTCATAAAAGAGGGAAGAAGATTCAAAAACAAGAATTTTCCATTGATTATGTCTCTGTTCCCTAAACAAATGTTTAGATAACAATTTACAGGCTCAAAGAAAAAAATTAACTATCATTTTAAATATTTTTCCATGATAAGCACTGCATGGTTACAAACCATATAATGCCCAAAATAATACCCCTGCATCTTAATCAATTAACATTTCCCCAGTTGTAGTCTGTATCGTTGTCTTGGTGCTCTGCTCGCTAAGACCTCGCCTCTTCGATTCTTGGGACCGGATGAACTCCTCAATCCTTGCCTTTAATTCAGTGTCTGGTATCAGCATGTCCGCGGTAAGATGAGATCGGTTGAATGGATCAGTCTGCAATTGGCAGAAAGTTGGAAATAATGAGAATAAGATTTAATCATATCCGCATAAAGAAAGAAGAAAAGATTCAATCGTATTTACAGCATCACTAAGAAGGTGTCTTTGAATGACTGGCCGATCTACTATAATCCTCGAGGAAGGTAAGATGACAGGATCCTTCATCAATGTATACTGCAACAAAGATACACGATCACCATTACTTTTGCCAGAAACAGTCACCATTATAGTAATAATAACTAAACTTCCACAGTCCCGTTCCCATTAGAACGGAAAGAAAAAAACGTACTTGGATTGGGTCAAGGAATTCATCAGGTATCTCTCCAAGTGCTTCTTCAGTTTCCATGGCTTCTGAAGCTGCAACTTTGGCTTTCGCACCTAGCTCAATAAATTCCTGAATAACCCTTCCATCCTCACCAATTCTTCTCAGGACATCTGCAGCAGAGCTAAACAACTGGAGCACGTTTGGCAAGTCAGTGTCTTGTCCACCATATTAGTCAGAGGTAAATCATAATCTATGATGTTACGTACCAAGGAACTTCTCACAGTTTCACCACATATCTAAATTACCTGCTCATTGTATGAACGGCCATCCTTTGAGATGGCTGCTGGGAAAAGATTTTCTGAATCACCTCTTGCTAGATGAACATATATGTGGACAATCTTCAAAAGAATTAATAAAACTCAGTGAAGTCAAAACAAGAGAAGAGAATGAAAATGATCCTTAAATAATGATAAACCATTGTAATCCTTCGTCATACAGTAGATGAATAAGTAGCAGATTAAAAGTTTTGGAATGGGTATGGGAATTACATTCTCATGGGAAAAAAGTATTAATACAAACATGATAAATTGGAATCTCATTCCCATTCCTGAATATATAAAGAATATTGCTACCTTAGTTTCATGCCTAATAAAAAGAAGAGATGACACCAACCTGCTTAAGCAACTGTTTTGGACGGAATTCATACTTTTCAGTGTCTTTCAGAGTGAGAGATTTTCTTTGAGGACCCACAAGTTGCAGCAAAAAGTAGTTCAACATACTGGCAACTCTATCAACCTGTTCAGCAGAAACCATACAGATTAAACAAGAAATTCCTGTACTTGAAGTGGCTATTGCCAATAAATAAAAATTACAGATTAAACAAAAATAAATTAACAGAAGGATAACAATGCCCAGACCTATCATTCTAAAGGATAACGTGCTGGGAAGGAAAAAAAGTTACCATCTCAGGAAGAAGAAATGGAGCTGTAATCTGCACTGAAGTAAATTCTAACATGCTCACATCCTCATTAGCCAACTTCATATCAATTCTGATGATCTGAAAATAGACAGAATATTAACTGATAAACTATACTAGCATCAAACATGGATGTGTTCATGCAAACATGTGCATTCATATGAGAGAGCTGACGTTTTCTTGTGAGTGGAAAAGTCTGGTTCTCTCCTGCCTCTCTTGTGCTGGTCTTCGCTCCCATTCAGCAGTGTTTGACATCTCAGCCTCCAATTCTTTGAGTTCAAGGATCTTGTTCAGACTTTCATCAAGAAGATATATGCTATCATTGATCAAGAAATTTAAGAAGTTAAGATAAACACCCTTCTCCTCTTCTTTAGCAATCTGTACGAGAAAATACAATTTGTTTTGTTAAAGATAGGGATAGAAAGAGTATAAGAAATGCATTCAGCTAAAGATATTCACAAAAGATTTCAGTATGGTTGTCCACAAAGGTTACTTGACCTGTCTCCACTTATTACGGTGACTTGGAACCTGCCACAGGTATTCAAGAAGCTCTGCAATATTATGGCGAATGTTGAACTTGTCATAGAACTGTACAAGGAAACCCAGCAATTAGCTACTGCTATCAAACCATATATATTAGAACAAATAGATTAAATGTAGAATATAATAAACTTGATCGTGTTTCCGCTACTGGCAAGCTAAACTTCTTAGCATCATTAACAGTCAATCCAGCTTATACAAGATAAAAATCCTACTGAAATAGGAAACAATATATAACATTCATGTGATTTGATAGTATAATAGAAGACTTTTTATATAGGGCATTACAAGAATTGCCTACTTTCAAATAATAAATATGCCTAGGTTAAGGCTTAATCTATGGAGACATTAAGACTATTCTAATTAAGGCATACATCAAGAAATAAAAAACATGAGATTCTATTATATCTCAACATTGCCTCAAGCTCAAGGTGAGGCTGAATATGCATTAAAAAAAAAAGGTGAGGCTGAATAAGCACTTGAGTTCATGAAAACCAATGAAAAGTTGAGACAGATCTGATGAGCAGCACATGGAGGTGCGTCTGCTGTTTTCTTTTTATTATTTAAAATCAGTCGCAAGGGATGGTTGTCTGGATCCCTCCAACCATCATAGTGTGATTGATCAGAGTCTGCGGATGACACTTGGAAGCAGACGGTCGCTTGAATACATCTCAAACAATGCTGATGGATATAGCACCAACAGAACACAACTTGGTATGTATATATAAGACATTGATAACTGCGACACAAGGCTAGTGTATATGGCAACACAATACTCTTCAAGAAGGCTTCACTACTATGTTGAAATATGAAATAATATGTAATATTGATGTGATTTTGATAGTAGAAAAGAATTTTAAGATGAGAAATAGGCATTAAGTACCTAAGCTGAATAAAGTAAACATTAAGGTTCCCAATGGCTAGACTGATAATACTCCCAAGTACTCAAATTGTGCTTAATTTCAAAAATATCGTTCATAGATACAAAATGAAAAATTCAACCCATACTTGCTAATTTTCACAATACTTGATCTTCAAACAGTATGTGGAATTCAGAATCAATTTTTTTCACAATACTTGTTCTTCAAACAGGATGTGGAATTCAGAATCAATTTAACCTGAGTACACTTGTGTTAAGATTTGTTACTTTAAAAGTATAGTTCTTATGTTATGTCATTATCACTTTGCTTAGCAAGACATGTTTTACAGAAGCTCAATTATCAGCAGACTAAGCACAACAGACAACCTATAGATATTGAGAAATATATGCCTAAGTATTATCTTAGACCATTTATACCTTTTAGGAGTATAAAACAAAAGAAAAATAAAAGTGAAACATATTGATGCATGGAACAAACGGCTAAGTCCAGGTACCAGACTCTCTCCCACAAGACCTAAACTTTTGGCCTTGGAGAGCTGCCAACAACCAACACATTGACGTAAATAATATTTTATTCCTTCAATTCTCCCTCATAATCATGTTGATAACCCAAAGGCAGAAATGTTTTTCAAGTAGTTAGATACTCAACACATCATTGGTGGTGGTGGTGGTGTAACAGACCACTTTGGCGCAATAAGGTGCCAAAAGCCCCCCCCCCAAAAAAAAAAAAAAAAAAAAAGTAGTCAGATACCGAGAAGGAAAATGATGCATCACATTTTAAAACCTTTGATAATGAGGATGGAAATAGAGGATTTCTACCAGAGGATGATGACAATGATACTAAACATTACAAGCTCTTAGTGTGCCTGAATTTTCTTATATTTTTACTTTCAGTTACAGTATAAGTATGGTGACTATTAGAACTATTAGTTTTATCCTTTAACTCATTTGGGTGTTGTTATTTTGGTATGGTCAGTAGTTAATATGCCTAAAAATTTATTTTCATCTTTTTTTTTTTTTTATAGATTCTCGTGCTTCATTTTCAAAAGGCATGACCCTGCATCATGGCTGTAAAAGAGGTTTGTGCCTTTTTAAAGCTTCAACCAATAATAACACCGGCCGAGAGTAATGGTCTTAACAATAAATTATTATAACCAATAGAACTACTATTAAGGAAATCTTCAATCTACATCTAGGAAAATATATAATTTCATACACACACGATCAATACTTGCCACAAAAATCTGCCTTCTTATTCATCTCGAACCTGGGTGTTTGAAATGAAGATCAAGATGAAGCTGTGAACCACAGAAAATTCTTCATTACATACAATGACTAAAGATAGCTGTCTTGATTGCATATGTACGAAACGTATGACAAGATACAGCCCAACCACCAAGATTGATCCAACTATCTATAGGAACATAGTTCCTTGCTTACTTGTATCAACATGTAGTATAATAGGGAGTAGTCTCTTTTGATCACTTAGTAGAAAGGAGTTCATTCAATAGAAACAAGGAACTTTTCAGCAGACGGTATATATCACATATGCATATTGCTGAACCTAATTTTATAGGGTAATACTGTTCATTACTGGCAAAGCATAGATCCACTGAATATAATTTTGTCAAACAAAAACTCTAATGATTAATTATTCTTCTGCCCATTTTGAAAGGGAAGTTTGAAAAATAGACATTATGATTTTCTGTGAACTTAATCTAGTGATTATAATTGTCAAAGCCAGATATGTAGCTATTTTGCTACTCTTTTCACACTTCGATATTTGTACACCAATTTGACTTTTCCAGATTAAATACGATCCACAACTGGGATTAAAATATTCATAATGTAATCGCCGTGTATTAGCAAATTCTAATAACTTCTGAATAGAATCCAATCCAACTAGTTATTGAACAGGTTTATTCCTCAACAACTGAGACAGTAGCATAATGGGAATTACCTGTGTGTGTGAACCCGTGAACTCAATATCTACATAAAGCTTCAACAAATTCCTCACAAGATATTCAAGAGACAGTTGGTGCCCTTCAAATAAAGTGGATGTAGCTGATGAACCACTGCACCCAGAATATATAGACTGCGGTTATTGCCGAACTGTTCAGCTTGCATTTTTGTTTTTGTGCGAGTGTAAAATGATAATGTAATTAGGCGAAACACGGAGATTAACTCACCTTCTACGAGGCATCCAGCAGTTCAGCACTTCAACCATCTTAGCTCTTAGATAAGGGTTTCTGATGAAGTTTGGACTTCCCATAAACATGATAATGAAGTTCATAAAATCATCCTGCAAATAAAGAATCATTAAATAAATACATATTACTGATGCAGAAGAAGTAAAGATTGTGTGAACATAATTCAAAATCTCGCTATTGGAGCATACCAGCAAGACCCCGTCCAAAGCCTTTGGGATACGGGATGCAAATATAAGCAACTCCATGGCATCCTCTACGAAATGCTCAGGCATACAAGCAAATTCCATTGGGCAAGTTGAGGGCAAAGGCATTTTGAATCCACCAACCAGGCCAACCAACCACACCACCATTAGCCGGTAAAAAGACAATGCGCGTTGAATAAGGTCCCCATCCTTCCCAAAAAAAAAAAGAAAAAAAAAAGATCAGGTGCATGCCTATTATCAAATCAAATAACATACCATTACAAGATGAACACAAAATTCATTACAATTTTGTTCTTTTTTTAAACAACATGGCCATATTTTGAGAGAAGAACGACCAAGACAACTGGCTAATGTTAAATATATGCATATGGTGAAGAGAATGAAACCCCTAGTAACAAGGTTCATCATAGCTCTGACAAGTTGATAACCATGAAGCCCCCAATGATCAATTGACCCCCAATCTGATGAAAGGAGCAATCATGTTTCACAACAATACAGCTAAAACTATAATCCCTCACATTTAAAGTTGGAACAAAGGTACAGACAAAATTTTTATAAAGTCAAGGCCCTAGATGGCCAGTCCCGCCACACAACAGCAGCCACCTGACAAAAAATTAATTCAATCCCTAAGATACATATGTCCTAACAACCAGCCAAGCCCTACCACATAGAGGGGGCATAGCAGAACAACATTAAAAAAAATCGGTAAATTAGCAATCTCCTCCAAATAAATGCATGTGCATGTTGAGATAGAGATAGAGAGAGAGAGAGAGAGAGAGAGAGAGAGAGAGAGAGAGAGAGAGAGAGAGGGAAGATATACACTCAGTG
>JAYMTH010002310.1:0-12824 GCA_036897465.1 Pelargonium australe
ATCCCGGTCAAAACAGGCGCATCACTAGCATTTCAAATCAAATGAGTGTTCCCAAACACACCATAATGGTAATTAAATAAGATTCAAAAGAAGACCAAGCTTGAATCAGTCTCAAATCTCAATAGAAGCACAACCAGAAAGAGCATGATTGAACAAATCAAATATGAAATCATTTCCTATTGTGGTTACACTCAAAACAAAAGGACAACAAAATTGCAGTTCAATTGTTACATGGAAAAATCAAAAGAAGTGTTAGGTCCAACAGCTATCCAGGCTTTAAAAAATGCATTGCACAATCCTTTTTTTTTTTTTTTTCTTGATAGAAACTTCAGTTACCATTTCTTTCCTCAACATGGTTTCTTGAAAGAGAGCTTGATTCTGAACCAGTGGTCTACAATGAAGAGATCAAGCAACACACCAGCCTCTTTCCAGTTACTTCTCTTCCTTGTTCTTGTATCTGCAATATTGCAAGAGCCAGCCGAGGGAGATTCAAGAGCACAAGTGATCAACATATCATGTGGGACACAAAAAGAGCATAACACAACACTATTTGTTCCGAATTTTGTATCCTCAATGGAAAACATCAGTTCCCAGATACAGACTTTTGGTTTTGGAGTAGCAGTCTCTGGCTCAGGACCTGATACTAACTATGGCCTGGCTCAGTGTTATGGAGACCTCCCTCCTCAGGACTGTGTGTTATGTTACGCTGAGGCGCGTACAGTTCTCCCCCAATGCTTCCCTTTCAACAGTGGCCGCGTTTACTTAGATGGTTGCTTCATGAGGTCTGAGAATTACAGCTTCTTTGGTGAATTTTCTGGACCCCAAGATCATGCTGTGTGTGGGAACACTACCAGAAAGAGCAGTACATTTCTAGAACCAGCTAGAGAGGCTGTGTTGCGCGCGGTTGCTATGGCTACGAGCAACAAAGGCTATGCCAGGACTCGCGTGGCAGTGCCAGGGACAGCGAATGAGTCTGCTTATGTGCTAGCGGATTGCTGGAAGACAGTGAATGAGAGCTCGTGCAAGGCGTGCTTGGAGAGTGCTTCTGCATTAGTATTGGGATGCTTGCCTTGGTCAGAAGGGCGGGCTCTGAACACAGGTTGCTTCATGAGGTACTCGGATACTGATTTCTTGAACAGGGAACCGAGGAAAAAGAGTCGTAAAGGTACAAGATTAAAATCAGTTCAAGAATCATGAATTTTACCTCATCATTGATGTGCACTTCTGTTTTTTCATAGGTATCATTGTAGTGATTGTAGCTTCAGTTGTTAGCTCCTTCATTGTTTTGGTGGTTGGAGTAGTTGTTGGAGTTCTTGTACAGAAGCACAAGATCATAGAAAGGAAAAGAAGAGGTAATTTTAATATGGATCTATATACAGTTTATGAATATGTAAAGCCTAGACTTCATGTTTTCTAAGTGATTCTTGCTTATCAGGCTCGAATGACACGAAGAAATTGGCGAAGACCTTAAACGACAGTAGCTTGAACTTCAAGTACTCAACTCTAGAGAAGGCTACAGGATCATTCGACGATGCCAACAAGCTGGGGCAAGGAGGATTTGGATCAGTTTATAAGGTACTTTTTTTTTAAGGTTGTTGTCTTGTGACCCTGGGACTCTCGAGTCAGGAAAACAGTCTCTCTGCCTCGTGCACTGAGCCGCTCCTTTTAGACTCATTAGTTTGTTGAATTGCAGGGAGTTTTGCCTGATGGAAGGGAAATTGCAGTCAAGAGGCTTTACTTCAACAACAGGCATAGAGCAGCAGATTTCTTCAATGAGGTTAACATAATCAGCAGTGTGGAACACAAGAATCTGGTTAGGCTGCTAGGATGCAGCTGCTCGGGACCCGAAAGCCTTCTAGTCTACGAGTTCCTGCCTAACAAGAGCCTCGATCATTTCATCTTCGGTATGTAAAAAATTCACACCTGTTCTCAGCAACTACCCTAAACTAGAGCCTATCAGTGGAAGTCTCTCAATTTGCTAAACTCAAATGCAGATTCAAATAAAGGCAAAACACTGAATTGGCGAAAGAGATATGAGATCGCGATGGGAACAGCAGAAGGCTTGGTCTACCTCCACGAAAACTCGAATAACAGGATCATTCACAGAGATATAAAGGCTAGTAACATCCTACTGGATAGGAAGCTTGGTGCAAAAATCGCCGATTTTGGTTTGGCCAGGTCCTTCGAAGATGACAAGAGTCACATCAGCACTGCCATAGCCGGAACATTGTAAGTGAATCCATCAGTTTTAAACAAGTTTCAAGGAGACAACATGAATATGATCATTTTTAATGATTCAAACTTTTCGCGAGTCCTCAGAGGATACATGGCTCCAGAGTACTTAGCTCATGGCCAGTTGACAGAAAAGGCAGATGTCTACAGTTTTGGTGTGCTTGTGCTAGAGATCGTGACAGGAATGCAAAACAATAAGAGCAAAAACTCAGAATTTTCTGATACCAGCCTAGTTACCATGGTAATTAAGATTCAGAATCCATAATTCATTTTCTTAATTATAGTACTTATAGATGTTTTGGCATTGAAACAGGCTTGGGAGCATTTCCAATCAGGAACTGCTGATGAACTATTCGACTCGAACATAATGTTACATGACTACTACCATGACAGCAGCATCAAGAGTGAGATTCTGAGAGTGATGCATATAGGACTTTTGTGCACTCAAGAAACTCCCTCGCTTCGACCATCAATGTCCAAAGCACTGCAGCTGCTGAGAAACAAGGAAGAGCACCTCCCTGCGCCCACCAATCCGCCTTTCATAGATGAGGGGACTATGGAACTTAACGACGCGTCAGAGGGAGCTTCTAAAGATGTCAATGCTGCTAATTTTGGATCAGTTGCCAGTGTTTCTTACAGTTCCTTCTACCCTAGATGAGCTCAAGGAGATAGGTATCCAAAGATTTGTAGATATTTAATGAGGAAAGCAACTTTTGTCAACTCTGCTAAGCTTTTCATGAAGCTATAGAGAGTGCATGACACACTTTTTGTTAATTTTTTTGCTACTTCTGTAAATCTGATTAATTATCTTGCCAAATAGACTGTTTAATATGTAAAATGAATATGAGCAACAAAAATGGAATGGAAACTGAATCATGGTACAAATTTAACAACATTTGACAGAAACAACAACATATGTGTTCATAAATAGAAGACAACAAACATAAAATCTAATGTTAGATCTTCAATTCAAATTTCAGTGAGTTACATCCTGGTAACTGGTAAGTTACTTTTTGTAAGAAAATTACATCTTGTTTTCAAGAAATGAACCTGATAAAGGTAACAAATACACACATTGGTTCTTTCTTATTCTTCTCTGTTTTATTATGGGTTTAAGGGTAGAGACTGACTGAATTTTTCTTGAGAACATCATGGTGTGAGAAATAGACAATTCGGGTTCGATCAAAGTATGTTGGAAACAACCAACATCGAGTCAATATTTTAACAGCTATAAATAATGTAATAACATACCCATAAACGAATATTTCAAATAAACAAAAGAAATCTGAACTTTAAAAGGAAGCTAGAATTTATAGTTCTCAATAGAATGTGTACAAGTTGGGATAGCTATGAACGATGACCAAGTTACAAGGTCCCAAAAACACATGACTCCATTTTTCTCATGTTCATAACATATAACTTCACATGTTTTCAGTCTATTTGTAAATCTTGCTCATATTTGACACACACAAAAACTCATTCTCTCATGTGTCAATACACATTATCTGTATTTCTAAATGTTAAAATTGCTCTTTTGTTGGTTTAATTATTAGACAAATTAAAATAAAATATTCATAAACATGACCAAGATGAACTCATTCCTCTCCAATTTCAAACCAAACACCAATCATCTTCATCACCACCGAAAAATCTTGTTCTACTTGCCAATTTAAACACACCAAAAAGAATTGATCCAACCACTAAAACTTCTCGCTTTTAAGCAAAATCAGTTAACAAAATAAAACAAAAATAGTATAAATTTATTTTTTTGATACATTTTCACATAACAAGTTCTTCAAACATCAACTAGTATTTGAAATATATCCAGCAAACTAAATAAATTTAAATATTTACAAAACGAAAATATCACCGAAAAGTATCTTATTGGAGAACTAAAAACTAAAAAAAATATCATCTTATTCAACAAATTGATATGAATAAGCACAAGGTGGGATCATGAAATTAAGACATTACACGCCGCCGAAATTGTTTATAGGGATTTGAGGAGTTTGTTCAGGAGAAATGGTCCAGGTGCATGGGTGTTATGAAGATAAATTTATCATTTTACTGAATTAGATAACATTCTTAGTGTTATGTTAAAGAGATGAAAACATAAAGGTGTATTTGTTGTGAAAATGAGAATTTGTGGTCTTATGTTTTGAGACATTTTAATAACGTAGCAGTTTGTATTTATCACTAACACGTTCTTGGTTGGGACAAATAGAATCCCCTCCTATTTATTGAACTAGACGTCCAAAATGAACAGATAAGATACAAAGTGCAATTTCACTATCTACTGTTAAAATTTAGTATCTACATATTTTTACAATGCCTAGCAACTTGTGCATCCTTATCAATCTAGAATTTTACTGAAGCGTCTGAAATTCTAAAATCTCCAAGGGTCTAGAAAGTTCAGTGCAAGAACAAGTGTTGGATTGGATTTGGGGTTGCAAAAGATTGGTTTTAGACTTGCAAGATTTTGGGCTTTTGCTTAGAGGAGATTGGATTGAAAAACCTCTTGGTTGTACCACTATGGAGACATTAATTAACCCTGAAGATGACCCATCTAATGTTGCTTTCATAATATAATGAGAAGATGTGACAAAATCATGCAAATAATTGCAAAAACAAGTGCCTCACATTGAGCTATAGTGATAAAAAATTATAGGGCAATCCTATTTTTTTTTTTTTTTTTTTTTTTTTTTCTAGCTTGAAAATTAGTTTTGCTGTAGGTTGTTTGTGTAATTGTTAGTTCACAACTTCACATATGCTAGCATTTCTGTGCTTTTGGTTGAAATTTTGTTTGATGCATTGTTGTGGAAGGAAAATTCTGTATTTGTTCATTTGCAAAAATATTTGCCATTTGGTGGATAGTAACGTTCATGCATAGTTTTAGAAGTATTTTGTTTAATTTCTACTCAGTGGTCATGATTTATAGTAGTAGTTAGCATTTTCTATGACTTGTAAGCTAGTAACTTGTTGATTACTTGTGGAAATTATTTTGATTTGCTCCATTGGTTTACTTTTGAGTTTTGAATAGCTCTCTTCGTAGAAATCAAGTTATTGAAAAGCGTACATTGTTTCAGTGATTTAGGGCTCAAGAAATTCAGATATATTACAACCGTTGGACATAGAGTTATAGACTTTTCATAGTGTTATCTTATTCAGTCGGTTAAAGCATGCAAATCCATTGAGGTAGCGTTAGGATTAGAATTTTCTTTCATGAATGAGAATCTAAAATGGAAATGAGAATGAGATTCCTAATCTTTATGTTTGTATTATAAGTTTATAGTCATGAGAATGACTTTAGTCATTCCCAAGCACATTCTTGATTCTTATTCACATTTGCCTTTCGGTGAATAGTAACATTCATGTATAGTTTTGGAATATAACTTTTTGGTCATGAGAATGGCTTTAGTTATTTCCATTCCCATTCTTGATAATAGTTCACATTTGCCAATTGGTGGATAGTAGCATTCATGCATTAGTTTTGGAAGTATCTTGTTTCATTCACTCAGTGGCTCTAATCTCTATTTACATTTGCTATGACTTGTGAGCAAGTAACTTGGTGATAACTTGTGAAAATTGTTAATATTTGCTACATTGGTTTGCTTTCTGATTTGCTCTCCATCTAGAAACCAAGTAATGGAAGAGTATAGTTTAGTTGTTCATATTCCTTTCGTCTCTCTTTGGTTCCGCAATGTGAATCTAGAATAAGATTGTGGATGACATTTTCATTCATCGCTTTTGGATTAGGCTGTTTTGATCAAGAGAAAAGTGCTGGAATGGTACACTCTTGACTCTCATTTTCCAAATGTTTAATCCACACGCCACCATCGGAAATGGTAATGAGATTTCTCGGATAAATTTTGACTGCAACATTGCTATCCATACCGTTAGGACTGTATCATTGTCATCATTCTGTGAAACTAAAAGTTTCAAGTGCCCTATTAAGGCTTAAAATTAAGTTTCATACATGTTGCTGGTTTGCAAAAGTTTCCTCCTTTTTCTCGCATCTCTGTGCTCTCTCTTCATAGATTGTTTATTTTTGTATTAGCTGTATTGCCTCTGCTTTTTGTAGGCAATTTATCAAGAACCTGTCTGATTCCTTTCATTTTGACATCTTCATTCCAGGATTTTTATTTTTATTTTTATTTATATATATGGTTCTCATGAAGTTGAAACCTGTTGGGGCTGTTTGTATATACTTGTTTTAGGTTCTTCTCAGCCCTCTTGTTTATGCAATTTTACTAGGTTGAGGATTGGTCAAGTTGTACTGTATTATTTGTTTGATTAAATTACTAATAATGAAAACTAGGACATGGAATTCAACAAATATCTAATTTAGTACACAAACTTGTAATTTTATACAAAGTCAGTACCATCTATCCATTTCTAAAGCAAGTGTTTGCTACATATCGATACTTTGATGCATTACATGAGATAAAATGAAGATTACAAGAGCATCTAAATCCAGAAATGTAGGCTTTGCTATTGCTCGAGACTCTTCGTCTCAGAATTTAGGTAAGTTGTTAAGTGTATAGACTGTTTTCCCGAATAAACTTGTGACCTCAAAATCAAAAGTCAGTCTTAGGTTTGAAACATAGAGTTTGCTACGAAAAACTCCCTCTATAACTTTTGCTGCAACTCATGTAGCAGCTTCCGACCCACCATTGTAACATCACCTGATAATGATTCAAGCAATGACCTTAGAATTCATAAGTTTTCTTTCACAAACCCTAAAGAAGATTGATTACCTGCTCCAAGGGTTAGAACAACAATCTCCCGAGAAGGGTCCTTCGATACCTGAAACACCATTTTCTCGACCACAGCTTCCTGTGAATCGTGACAAGAATGTAAGATAGAAGTCAAAACCTAATTACATAGATCTCATGTCTTGTCATTACCAGAGTAGAAATGTATTCGGATGGTGGCCCGATTATTGACGAAGCCAAGTCTCTTCCACTGACATTCCAAACATTTGTTTCTCCGGCAGCATAAACCTGGCAATGCGAATCAATTCATTAGAGGCTGTTTGCTGTTTTAAACTAGAGTCAATGAACTGAGATGCTTGTACCGCTGTGACCAAAACGTGATCTGCGTCGCTGAATGCTTTAGCAAAATCATCTTTTAGCGCTGCTAATCGGCTGCAAGTGCAAGGTTTATGATAAATTATAGTGCTCGTGCTCGTGCACAACATAATGTGGCGTAAACAAGAGAAAGTGTTAATAATACCTGTATTTATGGGGCTGGAATACCACGAAAAGAGCCTTTGAAGGAAATCTTTGGCGTGCTGCTTGAAGAGCAACACGTACTTCTGTTGGATGGTGTGCATAGTCATCGAATATATGGCACCCGTAATGCGAACCAACCATCTCAAAACGTCTGGAAATGCCTTCAAAATCACATAAGCTTAACCTCACATGGTTGATAGATTCGTGAATGTTTCTCTGATTGCCAAAAAGCGCTATCACTGAGGCAACAACCTGCACAAAATAACACCAGGAGATAAGGGGAAAACCCATATAACCGAAGATATTACAATCAAATCTCTAATGACAATGATATTAAACTGTAAATGAAGAAATGGCTGAAGTCAGATTTATAAGAGATTGGAGCCACGGAATTGAATCTGTAACACTTGAACTCATTGACAAGAAGAATTTTCAAGCTCCAAGCATTAAAATTGACGATCACTCACTGCTAATGAATTCAAAACATTATGAACTCCTGGAATCTGTAAACTGATGTCTGCTACTGGGGACCCCTTATGACACTGCATGCAATTCGTGAAGAAAAACAGCAAGATAAATGGATATTAGGTAGCGTTTACATTATAATTTTTGTACATAAATGGGAATTAAAACGAAATTCTCATTGTTCATGTTTGGATAATATCCCATTTCCATTCCAAAATTGTTAATACCTTAGTTTAATATAGCAACTGAAGATTATTATACTAACCAATTTATAGTCACTACCACCCTGTGAATTCGGCTGAATTGATGATGCATGCCATTCGTTAGAGCTCGAGATTCCATAAGTTGTTACTCTGAAGCTATCACCGTGTAATTCTGAACTTGGACTCGGAGCTGTGCTCATTGAACGGTCTGATGAAGCTGTTTCTTTCATACTATCCAGCAATGAATATGCACCGATACTGTTGGTGTCCATTCCGAAGAAAAAATTTAAATCTGAACCATATAAGAATAAAAATGACATCTACAAACTTATTTTTGTAGTGTGTACCTATCGCCACATATAATGAGATGTCCACCAGGTCTGATTAGCTTCAAGAACCTCTTGAAAGTGGTTCTCAGCGCATCCTAATTGATGGGAAAGATTGTTCATATAAATCCAAAAACTAGGCGCACGTTTAATGGTTCAAATGTTCAATAGTACAGAAGTTAGCTTTATGCATAACTAGCTTATCGATTGTTGAACCTCGTTTTCAAAGATGTCAACATGCTCCCAATCCATATTTGTTACCACAGCTATGTAAGGTGATAACCCGAGGAAGCAACAATCGTATTCATCAGCCTATACCGAACACGAAGTTAGATAAAGATGGATATTTGTACATCGGGACGAATAAGGCACATGTTTGCTCCAAACAAGCTACACGAAACACAAAATTATTCACAGAAAACAAGTCTAAACCTTGTCAAGAGGAAAATCATACTTTTGTTTCCTTATACAATCCAATCAATTGCATTTCCACCACACGCACACACCCAAAATCGGACAAGTTACCTCTAGCACAAAGTTCTGACCATTGCCCGAGACAATATTTCCTCCCGGAAACTGCAAAATGATCATTCTTATTATTTCCATCATTCGTTTATGGATTAAGGAAAATGACAGAACTACAAGGAACAATTTACAAAAGTTGAAAAAATCATAGTGGAATACATATTATAATTACTCTTTGCAAAATTCAGCTTCTCTTGGAGGGGAAAATAATACCTGTGGCACATTAGCTCCCACTACAGCTGTAAGATCATCTCCCATTGCCTTCAAAACATAAGCAAGCATAGCAGCTGTTGTGCTCTTCCCTGTAAGTGTTCATCACGATAGCATAAATGAGGAATACAAATTATAAAAGCTTGAGTACTTGTCTAAATACAACTTAATGAAGACCATTAAATAGAACTATTTATTTATTGCCATGTGGAAAATTATATGATCAATTCCAGATTATTAGATGTTGCAGATAGCAGTTGCCATGTGGAATACAAATTATATGGTCAATGTTTATTAGGCTAAAATTGATCATATAATTTTAAAATGTGGTAGCTAACTACATTTAGGCCAAGTACTTGAATGATCTGACTATCTGCAACATCTAACAATCGCAGTTTCACTCCACTCGAGAAGATGGGAAAACACAACCAACCTTCTAAATGTGACAAAAAAAATCATTACTATATTTATTGCTTTATATCAGTTTTGGTTACATCCGACCAAGCGACACCTTTATATGAGAAATTCCTATTGAACATTTATCATGCTAGAAGGGAAGCCTAAGTGTGTTCATGTAGCTTTGATCTAGTGACTAACATGCTTCGTGCTTTGTCTATCCTTGAAGCTGGTGTTAAATTAAGTGACCAGAAGCTGATGTTGGAAGTTAATTTAATACCCTACACACACACACACACACAAAGGTAATGGACATCGCATCTATACAAAATTCGGTTACTGAAAATGACGACTTAGAAACTTATTTACCATGGCTGCCACTAATAGCAATTAGATTGTATCCTCTCGTTAGCTTTCCCAACCAAGAATCCCGCTTATATCTGTAATGATTTTATTAAAGAAGATAAATGCATATGATATTAGCAACAACCATCATTGTAATTCCCGTCATTTGGCTACTAATGGAAGCTGTTACATAGTCTAAACCAACTATTCGACAGATACGTAGCAAAAAATCAACCAATGCATACAATGTACTCACACAGGTACTCCAACAGACTTGGCATGCAAAACTTCTATATTATCTTCGGGTATGGCGCTCGACAAAACAATTGCATCGGGCAATCTTGACCCATTCTTTCTCCGAATATTTGAGGCCGAATGGCCAATATGCAAGCATGCTCCGGCTTCTTTTAATCTATCCAAATAACTGCTCCATCCAATATCCGAGCCGCTGACCTCAAAGCCCTACTAGCATTGCAAATTACTTTAAAATCTTCCTCATTCTACAATCAATAGTTGTTTGGTATGAAAAATTCAATTTAGCAAAGAAACAATAAAATATCGTTCTCCTCCAATTCCTCAGAACCAAACAAAAGCCTGCATATTTATTCAGCTTGGGTCAACTGGGTTCACTCCAGGTCCACATTTTTATGGCAAATTCAATTTAGTAAAGAAACAACAAATGGTAGCAATAAAAAATTGTTCTCATCCTCCAATTCCTCAGAACGAAACAAAGCTCACATTTTTAATTAGCTTGATAATCATAATCTAGATCTAATTGGCTCAATTAAAGTAATTGGGTCAACTGGGTTCACTCCAAGTCACTTACACTAATAAATAAATAAAATTACACATACATATAAATCTTTCGATTCCTTCATTTTCTTACACTTTCTCCGTAACCAAACAGCAAGCTAAGCTAGGGTTTTTACGGAAACTTACTTGTTTGAGAGCGAGCATGGCAAGAGCCGACAATCCACAGCCTCCAACACCAACAAAGTGAATCCAACCTTTCCGATCGACGAAGCCGAGTGCAGTTTCGAGTTCTCTGTTTTCGGCACGTAATGTCGATACAGAGAGACCACTGTTCTCTACTGATGTACCCGACTCGGGAGCTTCAATGTGATTGTTTCTGAGCCAACAAGAAACACTACTGTGGTTTCTCAGGAAATGGGTTCTGATTTTCCCGAGAAAATTGGCCGAAAACTGGACCGATTTGGACGCTCTGATCGCTGGGAGCTTCATGGTGTGATTTTCCCGGGAAAATTACCGTTTAGTGTGAACGATCAACCGAACCAATAATATCAATTCCAGTTTCTTTTTAAGGAAAAATAAATAAACTATTTATTGGGTTCAGTTTGGATTGAAATCATTTGAAGAAAAAATTAATTTTTTTTTAACAAGAAAATTTTAATTTTAAACAATTCATTTGCTAGGAATGAATTTCAATTATTTTTTGAAAGAAAAGAATATAAATATATAAAATACCATGGACATTTCAAATGATGGGCCTAAAGCGATCCCATTTAATGGGCTTTTGAAATTAGCCAAGGCCCGTTTAAGATATACCAAGTTAGGCCCAAAGTTCTGCTTTTAAATAAAATGAAAGTCCAAAAGTGACAAAATGAGGTCCAAATTTATATCATTGAGCCCACCATAAAAACTATATATGAATATGTGTTTAAAAAAAAAAAAATCATGTTTTGAGTTTTTTAGAACAATTATTGCATAATAAACCCCATGAGTCACGAGACAATCAATTTGTTAAGATCAAATCCTCTTAATTTTAGGGTCAAATCATTAAGGGTAAATTATATAAATTTGAGAAATCACTCAACTTAGTACAATACGTTAATATAACATTGACCGATAGAAAATGACTTAATACAACAAAAATTATAAACAAGAACGACTAACGCCTTTTTTAGAAATAAATTAATGCATATAGATATTAAATTATGATCTAATTAACTTGTCAATGAGAAAATGACACGTGGCATTCAAAGATACTCAGTAACCTTTATGACATTACTACAACATCTGAAAATTAGACGTTATTCAGAAAGGTAAGCCCTTGCAAAAGTTTCACTTTACTCCCCATTTGTTGGAAGACATGGAAGAAGCCGAAACTGTCTAGAGATCAAAGTTGTATGTTACTCATAACAGTGGACACTTCTATTGAGGGTCAATTATGCTCGTAATGCTCGGAGGGCACATACGCAAATAATGTTTGACTCGTCATAGTATGCTTATTTAAACAAGTAAAAAAACATCTCATCAGCCTGAAATATTTGTCTTTGTTGGATGTTCATTTAGTATTTTATGGTGTATATAAATCGTTGGTTTAATTTATCAAGAACGAAAAATTTATATCTAACCGATTTTTATGGTCTTGAATTGTGAGTCAATCCTGTACCGGGTGGTTCTTTACTTCATTTCATTTATGTTTACAATATAGTTAATTATGTATGGTTAAATTAAGATTAAAATGTTTCAATATACATTATTGCTTATAATAAACTAAACTAATAGTTTTTAAAATCGTTTAAATAAATAAAACCAACGTGGTCAAATGCATACATTTTCAACCAAAAATGTAGACAATACATGTAAGTAATTAATTATATTGAGAAAAATATTTAATTTATATAGTATAATTAGAAGGTTTATGTCTCCTCCTACACCTTGGTTCGGTCCACCACCACCGTATAATTAAGAGAAAATTGCAGATGTCCACTCTAAAGTATACACATTTTGCTCGTAACCATTCTAAAGTATATGTTGTAACTTTTTACTACCCTGAACTAGGGTGTGCACCCTAGTGTTCGTCAGTTAAGTCTAACAGAAAATTCATTTAAGTGCATCATGTGCTGCTCACATGTTCAATTTTT
>JAYMTH010002311.1:0-12824 GCA_036897465.1 Pelargonium australe
TTATTTATTTAATTATTCAAATAAAATGTTTTAGATCAAAAATTGTGCCCCCTCTTAGTTAAATTTCTGGCTTCGCCACCGATGTTGTGGGCGATGTCATATGGTGTGTGAGTTTAAGAACACATCGTGTGCTATTCATCCTTAAACACTTACACAGATTTTTTAGTCTATGAGCTTATCCTTAGATCAAATTCTTCTTGAGATTATTTTGGGTCAAGTGGAACATTATCTATGAGATTATATATGTGTTGATGATACAATCAGTGTGTAATTGATTCATATTATCAATTTTTATACAACAAATGTAACAAGTTATTGCTTCAACAAATGTAATCAGTGTGGTGTTCAAATGAAGATAGCTATAAGCAACTGGAACACAACATTTATTTCACCAAAAACCACATCAGTACTACACAGGAACAAACACACATACCAATTGTTCCCATAAAAACAATGGCTCAATCAATTACAGTCCAGAAGATCTGTTGGCATATTCTTGAACCAACCCTGCAAAAAGTGATGGCCTCTCAAGCAAACAAGATGGTCTCTCAAATTCTTCGGCTCGCCCTGTTACAAAAAGAAATGAACTTTGTGATCATCCCGCGAAAAACAGTATTCGCGAAGCTCGAAAGTGAAGTAACAAAATGTTCCTTCCAATCCAAATTGTTACCTGAATCTAACACTAGAACTCTATCACAGTCCATGACAGTTGGTATTCTGTGAGCTATACTGATAACGGTACATTTTGCGAAGTCCTCTCGAATGATCTTTTGAATCACTGCATCGGTTTGTGAATCCACAGAAGCAGTTGCTTCATCCATAAGCAAGATCCGGCTTTGCTTCAACGTTACACGCGCCAAACACAGTAGCTGTCTCTGCCCAACGCTCCAATTTTCTCCATTATCCACAACTGTTAAGCACATAATAAGAGTAGGAACATTTTGTCAAGTTAACATTTTTGAAATATCAGTCACTTACCTAAAGATTCAAGCTTTTCGGGTTTTGCAGCAACAACATGCATGTTGTAGTTGGCAGCGTTCAAGACTCTACAAACAAACCATACAAGTATCAACAATCAAGAATCATCAATGGTGTATGTGTTTTTAATCTTACCTTCCATATCTCAGCATCTGAATAGTTTCCAATTGGGTCAATGTTGGTTCTCACAGTTCCTTCAAAAAGGACGGGTTCTTGAGGAATGATCCCAAGACGAGACCTGAGATCACGAAGCCCGAGCAGGCAAATGTCAATGCTGTCTATGAATACCCTCCCTCCTGAAGGCTCCACAAGCCTAAACAACACTTGGACAAGCGTTGACTTCCCGCTTCCTGTCCGGCCAACCACACCAATCTTCTCTCCCCCGCGAATGCTGAGAGTGATGCCTTTGAGAATCAGAGGCGTGCTTGGACGATATCTAGCCTGTAACACAATTTTCATTAGGCAAAAGTTGAGACTAATTAGAATTTAGAAATTAGAACCATTCTCTTCCAAATTACCTGCAAGTCTTTGATGTCAACATTTCCATGGGAAGGCCAATTTGGAGGTAAAAGCCGGTCTTTGAGCTCCCATTCAGCTTCTGATGGAATGTTCATAAACTGCTTTAACCTCTCTACAGAAACCATTCTATTTTCCACATAGCAACTCAGATAAATGGCCCAGAACAGCACACTATTCAGAGACAAACCATAGGATAGAGATAGGCCAACATGCTCTACATTTTGCAGCATATAGCATATCATCAAAATTATTGTGTTTCATGTGATCTTGAAGTAAAATTAATACCTGGTTTTATAATGCTGCTAGGTAATAGGATCATGAAGACAGTTGAAGCACAGAGAATGAGACTGCCAATCAATTCCAAACGAAAACCCAACCACTCATTGGATCCATTGTTGTGAAAATCCATACGCAAGTTGGAATTGATTCGGTCAAGATTTTCCTGAATAAACCTATCTTGCTTCTTGAAACATCGGATTGTCATGACTCCAGAGATGCTTTCTGAGAAATGGTGGATAATGGGTGCTTTAGTGATTGAATCAAGGCGCGTAAGTTCACGAGATGATGCAAGATAGTATCCCTAAAAAAACCCCGAAATGTAGTAAATGTTGGCCAAGCATATTGACATGTGATGATGAAGATACTGAGCAATGTGATGTACATGGCTACTGTAATTGCCATAAAGAAGGGAAGGTAGAGATCAATGTTGGTTTGATCAGTTGATGCCTGAAACAGAAACAAAAACCTTGGATCAGTCCAAGCATCTTGGAAATGATAAAATGGGGTCTTGACTCTTGAGATTCTTACTCGGCTCAGAATTCGTCCTAAAGGCGTGGTATCGAAGAATGACAAGGGAGCATGCAAGATGCTGTGAAGCATTTGTGTGAAGAAACTTTGTGCTGTCTTGAGTCCCAAAGTTGTAACACACAGAGATCTTATCAGAATCAGCACGAACGACACAACAGCTATAATGCCATATACACGAATAAACAGAGAAGGGTTGAAGAGCATTGCGCGAGCCTCTGAAGTTTGATATGCAAGCCAATAATCAGCTGCCATTATAGAAGCTTGCCATGACAGAGACAACAACAAAACCATAATGACTCCACACCAGCCATAAGCCTCAGTGCAGTACATCTTGTACACTTGAAAACTGACTTTGCCCGTTTCTTTGTCCTCGTCTTTGATGAGCTTGGAAGACCCTTTACCCAGTTTTGGTTCATCCAGGGACTTGTTGTTACCATTGGCTTCAGGAGATTTAGGCTTGGCTGAATTTTCACTGAGCATAGCTTTGCCCGTTTCTACAAGTTCCATGGACGTTTCGTGGGCGGATACAAGAGCTTTGAAGTCCATTCCAGTTTCTACTACATCCTTGTACTTCCCTGATTGCACAATCATCCCATCTCTCATGACCTATTTTGCAAAATCAAACTTCTAAGGAACACATATTTGAAGTGAATATAAAAAAATTAAAAAAAGAAGGGCTGGACTTACCAAAATAAGCTCCACATTACGCAAGAAGTCAATTTGATGGGTTACAAGTAAAATAGTCTTGTGTTTAAGAACTCCCCTCAAACATTCCTGAAAACAAGCATGATCCAATACTTAAAGCAATATACTGATACTTTGCAACATGAAATGACATCAACTAGGTAAAGTTTTGTCACCTTAAATATATCTGATCCGGTATGAGCATCAACCGCGCTGAAAACATCATCAACAAAAAAGATATCGCGATCCTGATAAACAGCACGGGCAAGTTGTATCCGCTGCTTCTGCCCTCCGCTGAGGTTGATTCCTCGTTCCCCGATTTCAGTTTCATCTCCATAGTCCATCATTTCAATGTCTTTCTCCAAGCAACAAACTCTGATAGCTTCCCTGTATCTAACTCTGTCCATTGGCAAACCAAATAGGATATTATCTTGAATAGTCCCAGTTTGGATCCATGATGTTTGAGCTACATAGGCTGTTGATCCACAAACCCTGACCTATTGCAGCAAAAACACACAAAAAAAATGGCAATTCATATAAACTGTTAACTTGTGATCGCAGAAGCGCCTATACGTGTATTGTACAAAAGCACCATGGCAGCACCAACTTGTAATGGCATCAACCAGATGGCATGAAGCTGTAGCATCATATCAGATAGATGCTGAGCATCAACAGCCATGTAATTCACAATCTGTCCTATTCCATGATCCTGCCTTGCAGTGCAAGTTAGCCTCAAGCCCTTCTTGTACAATGATGTAAGAAGAGTGGACCGGACAAGCATGCCAAGTTTCAGGGAATTGAAGTTGAATTGGTGACTGCTCAGAACTTCAACAAACTTGGCAGCAAGAAGGATCAGCACAAGATAGTATCCTTCATAACGGGAGCTGCTCTTCCCGGAAGTGAAATCGACAAATCTTTGAATGACGCAGAGACGCACAATTGCAAGCATTGCAGTGAAAGCAATTTCCCTCCAGAAGCACCTGAGCAATGTGGTTCGAACCGGATGGCTCGAGTTTTCCTCTGGTTTAGGCCATTTGGATTCAAAAAGCTGTAGCATCCTCTCGGCTCTGTGCTCGGGCGAAAGAGAGGGGACTTGTAACCTTTGCTGAGCAATGGGTTCATCCAAAACCAGAAGGCTTTGGACAACACAGATGCTGAAGCATAGCCAGTCACACTTGATTTGGACAAAAGTGGTTCATGCAATTCTTCTTCTACCTCCATGACAGAAACTGAATATGGAAGAGCAAAGACAAAAAAAAAAAGATTGATAACCACACCTTTTATGCTATGATTATGATGATTTTGATCTAAAAAAGGTGGAGCATCTCTCAACAATCACATACCAACTAGCTTGGGCTTGGCATGAAGAATAACACCTCAATGATGGAGAATTGGGTATTGGATTCAACATCTTAGTGAATTGCTGATACATGAAACCATGCACAGCAGACAGTGGATAATGCAATCATTTCCTTCAACATATATGCAACAAATTATCCTCCACTTGGTTTGAGTTGAGGAAGAATCAGAATTAGAATCAGAAACCCAATTAGCTAAAGTGTCTGCTTTTCTATTCCATTCAGCTTATATCATGGTCAATTTCATAGTCGACTGAAATTTCAGCTCTTAGGACAATTTCACTTAGAAACTCGTGAACTGTGGCATCAAGCCGTAAACAGAAAGAGAAACTGGAATTAAACTCCAGTCAGTCAAAGAGAGAAGATTGTTCAAATAAACCATGACATTAATAATAAAGTGTACATATTACAATGCATCTAACTCAAATGAAACATTTTCAACTGGATACAATTAAGGGATTTTTATCCTTGTACATGTGATATCTTTTGCATAATTTCTCGAGGGTTGCAACGGAATGCTGCATTGCATTTAGTTTTGTATCCATGAACATACCCTGCAAAACAACCATATTTAAGATAAGTGTAATGTTCACTCCAGAAATCAAAATTTTCAAGTGAGCGCATTTATCCAACCTGGTAATCATCTCCATATTCCTCAACCAGGCGACTAATGTGGAGACGTTGTATGACGGTCAACGGCTGCAAAGGAGCGCTTCTTCCATCTCTTCGCTTCTTCCCCAATGCCACTTTCACATCTTTAAGTCACAATAAATAACAAGTCACTAAACAATTCTCAAAAAAAGTACTTAAGAACTGTGCCATCTCAAGATCGAGCATATATAATATTTCTCATTAAAACTCAAACAGCTCAGATGGTCTACCCTATTTCAATCATGACAACAGTTTGGACGAAATGACAACACAAGAACATGGCAAAAAAATCAGAACCAACAAAATATAAATAAATGGCTTAAACAAACTAGGAGAGAGAACACTATTACCACCAAACATAAGAGAAAAACAACAAAAAGTACTTAAATGGCTTGTATTAGTTCAATTGAAACTGAAGCAGTTGAATGAGCTAAAGAGATAAGACTGCTTAAACCAGGAACTACAAACACAGAAGTCAGAAACTATTCAACGCCATAAAGAACATCATACACATAGAAGATTAAATCTAGTTTCGGCTAACGTGATAGTATGATATAATATGCAGAAGCATTGATCTAGTTTAACTTGTGAGTCAGAACCACTGCACTGAAGATACATATAATTAATGACTGGTCCATTGCTATGATAACATGATATAGCTATTGAAGCTCAATCCAGTTGAATCATTATTTTTACCTTTTTATATAATTATATATTTCAGAGCACTTTCTCAATAAACAAACATGACTTTTCTGTGTTGATTTATTAACAGCCAAAAATCAGAGCTTTACATGCTATGCAGATACAAAATAAGTACAAATACAGAGGTGAGGGAGATAGAGAATATACCGTCTTCTTCAAGGTCGCTGCCGGTATCGATGGGCTCAAACTCAATGTTGGTGTCCTCGTCGGCGTCTTCGTCAGTATCAACGGAGCGCGGCGGCGGAGGGACCTGAAGAGAATCGATTTCAACGAGATGGGAAGTACGGCATCGAACGCCGAGCAAGTTAGGGTTGGAGACGACGCCGAAGGACTTGTAATTGTCGATAACGCTGCCCATGGCGTCCCATTTAGAGTCGGCGCCATCAACGAGCTTGCGGAGCTTCGGAGGGAGACAAAAAGCTGGCTTGAAGATTCTAGGGTCCTTCCTCGGAAGCCCTACTTTCACCTTTGGTCTCGATCTCTTGGATTTTCTTCGCGACCCTCCCATCTTCTTCTCTCTATCTCTATTCTCTGATCTGTGGAAGCTAGGGTTTTTCTGTTAGGGTTTAAGCCTAATTAAGGCGCAGAATAAACTGTTTTAAACGCTGCGTTTCATCTGTGCTCCAAGAGAATGGTCATTGGTTGAGAAAGTTAAAGGCTTGGCCCAACAGGCCCAAACGCTGACCCAACAAGCATATGCAACAAGTCGCAGCTGGCAATTCGGGTCATAACACGTGACACAACACGAACACAACACGAAATAAACGTGTTTGAGTTCAAAAAATTATCAATCGTCTCGTGTTCGGTTTGAACCCATAAAACACGCACGCACGATTAATTAATTTGCAATGCATCCTCTTATTTCATTGTTCCTATTCGTGAATTTGTTGGTGTTGGGTCGTGTCGTGTTGTGCTAAACGTGTCAACTCCAAACTATTCACTCAAACGTGTTACTCATGTCGTGACAATCGTGTCAACACAGTCCATTTAGTTATCGTGTTAAACGTGTCGTATTATGTTGGGTTATGCAGTACGATTACTAACCGTGTCGTGTTCGTGCAACACATAAACAACCTTCAACACGATATGAACACGACACGCATGCATGAATTGTCGTCTTGTCGGCCCTATACGAGAGTGGGTATCACTACCAGCATACGCGCGTGTCGTTTACGTTAGTGACGGCCCAAGATACTTGAGATTTTGAGTAGGTGACGTGGCAATACAAAGCGACCAAAACCCTAAAAACCCAGAATTTGCTTCATCGTCTACCTCCCGAGCTGCGAAGAGCTAGCGCAGACAGTGACATGGAAGAATCAATGGAGATGGAAGTAGAAGAACAATCCAATCCCAATTCAAATCCGAATCCGATTCCGAATCCATTGAAGCGATTTGGTCTTAAAAACTCCATCCAAACCAACTTCGGCGACGACTACGTCTTCCAAATTGTGCCCAAGTAAGTCTCCTACAATCTTATCCTCCGATTCTTAGATTTGGTGAAATCAAACGAAAAAAGATTGTGAATTTAACAATTTATTTGGGGTGTTTGGAATGGAAGAGATGATTGGACGTCAATGGCAGTATCGCTTTCGACGAATGCAGTGAAATTGTACTCGCCGGCGACTGGTCAGTACTTGGGAGAGTGTAAGGGTCACTCTGATACCATCAACCATATCTCCTTCTCAGGTCCTTCGACCCCTCATGTTTTGCACTCTTGCTCTTCTGATGGAACAGTCAGAGCTTGGGACACCAGAACATTCCAGCAGGTACCCACTAAGTCTCTATCAATTTGAATGTTCAAAGTTGTGAGCTTTTCCTTTTTTTAGGTAATGTAGTTAAGAGCAAGATTGGTTGATAGCTGAATAGAGTGAGGAAATAAACTGCAGGTGTCATCTATACATGTTGGTCCTTCTCAACAGATCTTCAGTTTCTCATTTGGTGGAAATGGCTGCAATCTTCTTGCTGCTGGCTGTAAATCTCAGGTTTAACTCTCCCAGCCCGTGTTTGTTTCCGTGCTAAAATTATTTTTGTTGGGACTTCAATGGTAGCACAAGATCATGACCCAAAATGAGTCATTTTGGTGCTCCTGTGGTTGTTGAAAGAGCTGATTTATCACAAGATGTTTTTTAAAATCAATTTTTTTTGGTGCTCCTGGATGTTAACTTTCTCCATCGTAGCTTTATTTTGTGTAATTGTTTGTTCAATTTACTTAGGTGATGTTTTGGGATTGGAGGAACAAGAGGCAGGTTGCATGCTTGGAGGAATCTCATGTGGACGATGTTACTCAGGTCTGTTTTAATATTGCTTATCAGGGCTGATAATAGCTTCATATCCTCATTTGGAGCCCACTGTACTATGAAATCATGCAGTTATGAAGTTCTACAAGACATCAGATGTGTTTATTTGTTGTCTGCTGAACTTAAAGTTTTGTTATCAACGTTGGAGTATTCGTATTTCAGGTGTCAGGTCTTCAGCTTAGTAATTAGTATCACTTTGGTATAGTTTGACTTGTACCCTGTTCTTGCCCTGGTTGGTGTCATAATTTATCCTGTGGGGATTGATCCCATCACTCAAAAATAAGTTTATCTGCTTCACAATTTTTAGCTCTGTCATTGCTTGACCACGCTGCTCATCCTAGAAACTTGTTCCTTTGTCTTTCTTGCTACGTGATTGTTTATAGGTTCACTTTGTCCCTGCCCATGACAACAAGATCATGTCTGCCTCGGTTGACGGATTGATGTGTATCTTTGATACTAGCGGAGATATTAATGAAGATGACCATCTAGAATCAGTAAGTATAATACTCAACAAGTCAGTTATTTGCTTTATATTAAAAAAGTGCCTGTTGAATTTCTATAAGCTATGTATTTGCAAAATATGTGTACCCTTCAGTGGCTTGAATGTCCATGTTGCTTGGAACATGCCTTAAAAATGCCTGATTTTTGTCTAATTTGATTTCTTATTTCTCCATCTTCATCTATTCTGTCTCGTTTGATTATAATTTATTACAACTTTTCAGGTGATTAACGCGGAGAATTCAATTGCAAAAGTGGGTTTCTTTGGTGAGGGTTACCAAAAGCTTTGGTGTTTGACGCATGTTGAGACCTTAAGGTATCAAACTACCACGTTGACTTCACACACATGATGCCTCATTCCTACTTTGTCCTGCTTTTAAGCTCTCCAGTTACAACACTAGTTCCACTTCCAAGTTGACATTGCACATTTTCTTTAACACTATAAGTTAGTTTTCCTTGTTTCTATCACATGTTTATCGATGCTTATAGTTTCACTTAACGTTTGTGCACTTATAGCGTTTGGGATTGGAAAGATGCAAGAACTGAAGTGAACTTCCAGGATGCCCGCTCATTGGCATCTAACAGCTGGACCTTAGATCCTGTACGGTAGCTTTTCAATAGTACATGCACTTCTATTCGTTGTTTAGATCTCCTTTCTAACCATTCTTCTGTCTTGACAGGTCGATTATTTTGTTGATTGCCACACTTCAGGTGAAGACAATCATTTATGGGTGATTGGTGGGACTAATACAGGCAGTTTAGGCTACTTTCCTGTAAATTACTTAGGAGTTGGAGCAATACAGTCCCCACAGGCAGTTCTCGAGGGTGGTCATACAGATGTTGTTAGAACAGTTTTGCCTATGTCGAGCGTGCAAGGTCAAGGGCAAGGGCAAAATCAAGGCATTTTTGGATGGACGGGCGGTGAGGATGGTCGTTTGTGTTGTTGGTTATCTGATAGCTCTCCTGAGATTAAACGATCCTGGACTTCAAGCTCACTGGCTATAAGGTCACCTAGGATGCTGAAAAAGTCCAGACACAATCCCTACTAGAAAGTATAAACTAGTCCATTTTCTTTTACTGTACCTTGATGTTTCCTTCAGCTGCTTCCTATATATAAATATGTTTTCAACTATGCCCTAGCTGTTGTAATTTTTGTTTGATTGATGTATGATGTATCCACCATTTCATAACCCATCATGATCTCATGCAACACTTTGGCTGTAGTGTGATCCAATTGTGAGTTGCAAAATGTTTTCAGGCCCTTGAGAGATAGTTCAGTCTAGATTTGGCAATTTGTGTAGTAAATTGTCGTGACATGACAAACAATAGTTTGTTTGATGTCACATTTTGTAATCGCGTTTGTATTACCCAACACAATCCTGTGTTGGTTCTCCAAAACACCCATGATTACTAGTCTTGTGCTCACAACACGCCTAACAGCACACTTAAAAGCAATTATAAATTGCACTACTAATAATGTGCCAAACTGTCGTTAGTCTTCGTGCCAACACGACACATCTAATTACCGTATGAAATGTGTCCTGTTCAATACAAGTATCACGTGTCGTGCATCACACAGTTAACCTTCAACAGCACACACAAATGGCCAGCAGTTACATTTTACATGACCACAGTAAATGCTCATAGCCAATTTTGGTTTCTGATTTTCTATATCAATTATAGACTTGTGCACCATAACTTGACTTTGAAATCCAAGATTTCCTATATGAATAGCAATCAAAATGTGCCAATCATATATAATAGCTGCTAAAAAGCACAGAGGTTTATACCGAACGATAATTTTCCGTACACAAATTAAACAGATAAAATGAGCTAATAATCATAAAAACCAATTGCTCTCCAACACCAGTTGTGCCAAGATCTAGGAACAAGCATAACATATTTTAAACCAGCCCAAACTTCACAAACATATAAATTGAGCATCATGCCTCTAAAAGTAGCAAACTTGCCCCTACTGAAACCATCCTCGGCACCATGTACTTTGTATTTGGAACCAAAACCTGTCTTTAGGAACCATGTATCAACCTCGGCCACGACCTCCTGTCAACAAAAAGGACAAAATGAGTATGTTGATGTGTATAACCATTGATAATCATAATCTTTGAGATATAAACACCAAAATTACTGAAGTTTGCAGCTTAGAAACAAAATTCTTAGTTTGAGTTTGGAGGAGTGGAAAGTCTTACCTCTGCCTCCACTAGTTCTGCCACCTGGGCCACCTCTGCCTCGGCCCCCACCAGGGCCCTTAGCCCCTCCTTCATCTAGTCCACGCCCAATTCCACCTTTAGCTTGCCTGCCAGCAGGACCATCCTCCCTACCTCTTCCTCTTCCACGCCCCAAAACTCCAGGAGGTCTCCTATCTGAAAAAGTAAAATAACAAAACAAAATAAGTTTTCAATTTCTCACCAATAAGATGCTTAAAAAAATGAAGTTTAAAATTACTAAATCAAAATGATACCACAAGGAAAGTATATTGACCAAACAAAATCCAGACTTTCAAGCAATTTTTATTTTGAAAAATATGCTCAAAGACAATTAGAATATTAGGTTACTAAATGATACCAACAAGTCAAGAACCCCAGATCACTTCAAAACTGATAGTGATGAATTTATGCCTTTTCAAATAAGTCAAAATCCAGTTATTAGAATCAAACAATGTATTACTCATTGTTCATTTAATTTAATTACAAAAAGGATGTGTTTTCTAATATAAACAATGTGGAGAATCTGCTCATATGACAACACTCTCCTTGTTAACATCTCTATTTCAGATATCAAGGCTTATTAGAACAGATAACTTCATTACACTATACAACGGAGTGAATAATACCTGAGCGGCTCTTGGTTTCTTCTTGAACTTTATCTATCACCTGCAGTGCAAAGTAACAACACCACATCAGTGAAATATAGAATCGTCCATGCAAAACTTGGAACAGAAAAATATTAACACAACAAGCAAGCTCGAGATAGAAGAATCCTAAGGACTCAACTCTCAAAAATATAAATTAATGTAATTAGAATCTTTAGAAATATAAACAACTTTGATGCACTACAGTTCGCTGCATCATATCATACCCCATTCAATATGTTTCTCACATGGGTTAGTCTAATACAATACATCTCTGAAATCCGCACATGAAATGCAAACCCATATGTAGAGAATAGGTAAAGCAAAGGAATGATACACAGCAATCATATTGGTGCTAAACCAAAAACAATACTAAGTCATTCTGGTTCAATACATGAAGCAACAAATACACGTATACTGATTCACTGAAGAAGTTTATTAGACTCAAATCAGTTTCAAACGAAAGTTTCAGGTAACAAATTGCATAAAGCAAAAGTATTGGTGTCATATTGCCGAGAAACAAAAACCAACACCAAGCCATTTCCCAAACAATATTGGGGTGGGCAATATGAATCCTACAGCAAAATTCTTGAGAATCCTCAGCTCGCATTCTCTTCATCCACTCTATCATATCTAATGCTATTTCCTTTGCATAGCCAAATGCTATAATTTCTTTCCTCCCTACTTCCTTGCATGTTAACTTAGGCCTACCCTAACCCCCTTTTTAGTTTCTCCTAATTGAATTCTCTCGTCTTACCTCACAAGGTCACTAATCACGCACCAACTATAAACTTTGTTGACTGCCTTAAAACAAAGTTGCACCTCTGGTTAGGAGCATGAAGTGCTGAATCAGTCAAAATCAACTAGGCTTCGACAAGAAAAGCCTCTTTGAATTCCAGAAATAACACACAAGAGGATTTTATAGAGTAAGCATAATTAAATTGACAACATGACCAAACAACGCAGATGGATGAGATAGGAGCAAATAGAACTAAAACTAAGAATGTCAAAGGTTTAAAAGATACATATGAACCTACTACACTACAGTAATACATAGGACATTTAAACACACCTCATCAGGAACACGAAGGTACTTAATTGTATTCCCGCGGATGTAGCACTCAGGCATTCGCCAAAAACGGTCTCCATCCTACACCATACAACAACATATAGTGAGAACAAAATCCAACCTTTCATTTGTAAAACAACACAAGTTCATGGAATTATAGTGTTCATATATATTACTTTAGAGGTACAGATGACTTCACGGAGGTGGATGTTCATCCAAGTATCACAGTTAACCAAATGCCCGTTATATGTCTCGCCATTCTTCAGTTCAACCAGCTGTTAGAGAGCACACAAGAATCATCAATTACACAAATATAAGAAAAAAAATTGTATTTCAAATAAATTGATGTTATAAAAAAACTGAGCTAGGAGGCCTAACCATGGGATGCCCTT
>JAYMTH010002312.1:0-12824 GCA_036897465.1 Pelargonium australe
CGAGATATAGAATGAGGCATAAACCTACGAAAAAAAAAAAAAAAAAAAAACATGTCCGATATCTTCACAACCGAGCACTATCTCACCGTGCAGTGTCTCACACGCGTCACCTTCTCTCACTCTCTGTCTCTTGACTTGACCTCTCTGCTACTCTGCTGCTACTAAACTCCTCCCCACTCCTCCTTGTTTCCTGCTTCCTCCTCCGAACTCATCACTCAACACACACCAATTTCAGTTCCCAGCAACCATGAAAGGAGAAGCAAAAATGGTGTTCAAGTCCAAAATGAAGTGGTTTGCTCTGCTCGGGATCGTTCTCTCTGCTTTCTCTCTGTTCGTCCACTTCTTGCTCGCCAGATTCACCCAACAAGGCATTGCCGGAGACTACAACTCTTCAATTACCATCTTCTCCTGGCGACCCATCTTCCACAACGCCGACTTTTCCAGAACCGTAATGTGCCCATAAAGATCCCATTTTTATGTTTTGATCTGCTCTCGAGAGCGTGTAAATCGTTTCGTTTTGGAGTTCTGGTTTCTGGGTTTTCATATTTCAGTCAATGCCTGTCATGGGTTGGTGTGGTTTTGTGGGAATTAGATCAATTTTGTGTCCATTGTCTTGGCTGGAATGTTGTGTGTTATGGGTTTTGTTTGGATCTCTGGAAACTGATGCGGATTGGTTTGTCTGTTTACTGGGTTTTGTTTGAATTTGAGCCTCTTCGTTTCCTTGTTCTGTGCTTTTGCCTTTCAGTTCCTATCTATGTTTTTTTTTTTCTCTCTTGAAAATCTGATTTGTGTCTTGAATTTGGTTTGATGTGAAGGGGACAGTGTCATCTCTCTCATTGTCTCTTAACTTTCTGGTGCACTGTGCAGAGCTCTTTGTATAGAAGACTATGGGGTCCAGTTAGGCATCTTGAGTCTTTACACCCAGATGCCAATCCTAGAGGATACTATTCTGGTTAGTTTGCCTTTTGCGTATTTCCACTTAAATGGCTTGTTCTTGTTCCTTTTCTTTTTCTAGAACCTGAATTTAAAGCTTACTGTAGATTAATGTACAGTTAATGTTGTGCTTCTAGCTTCACAGTTCTTGAAGTTTGATAAGAGTGCAATCAAGCCAGTGGGATTCTATGGCAGTCCAATTGGCTTCATTGTAAAACTGTTTTTACCACGCCGGTGAAAATGTAGAGCCTTGTTCTGTGAATTGCCTATAGGGCTGCAAATTGCAATTAGATATGAAACAGTGGAAATGTACCATAGTTTGATATGTTTGAGGACTAGTTTTTTCTGAAATCTTAATAACATTTTGCTGTGTTTTGGGAGCTTGTTGAGCTTCTGAAACATAAGGCTTTTGAGGTATTGGGTATGGTGACTGGGCCTTTCTGCTGAAGAGTATGTTGAAGGAATTATGCTCTAGATATGTGGTGGGGAGTGCTTGGAACTTGAAAGCTGGAGGCGAGCTCCTTGTTTTGTGTTGGATATATATCGTATGTGTTTTTGTGATAGTCCAGATCATAGTGATTTATTCACGTGTAGTTGGGGACAATAAAAATGCAGATAGCCAATCCACTATACTTGTGGACAAGGTTCTTAAGTGGGCACTTCTTATGACTTAAAACAAGTGATATTTTTCTTCTAATTGCTATGTGCATGTGTACTCCAATTGGATCTTTATAGTTTACTATCATTGTAATTCATAACAAGAAAAATTTAAATCCAAGGTCTTCCTTTTGAGACAATGATATGATTTATTCTTTTTCGTACATGAGTTGCTATGCTCTTCTGTTGTGTATCACGTTGCCTTTCCTTCTAGACATTCCCATTTCTTTATCAGAATTTCATCTTTGTAATGCAAAAGATCCATTATATAGTTATAAATAATAGATAAGGTTTATGGAGCTGCCAATCTGTACTTCCATTGGAATGTTTGTGTGTTTAGTTTGCTTTAATTATTTGTACTATTCCTAACTCAATTCTCTGTACCAGATCCTCATTTACAAACAAATGGGTTTATCTTTGTCAGAATACAAGGTGGTTTTCATGAAATTAAGAACTCGGTGAGAAAGACAATTTGATTTGCCTGTTTTACTATATATATTTATATAATTTTGATCAGAACGACTGACAATATTATCTTGAACTTCCAGATATGCGATGCTGTTGTGGCTGCTCGGCTTCTTAATGCTACCTTAGTTATTCCACAGATCCAATCAACCACAAGCAGCAAGGGGATCAGGTTGTCTGACATCCAGAAAATCATTATAATAGTTTAATTTTTAATTTAAAGAGTTTTAAAAGTTTTGATTATTGTAATCGTGAACTGTACATGACTTGTGTCAAATCATTTGTTTCTTGCAGCTCCGAATTCAAGAGCTTTGCCTACCTCTATAATGAGGAGCAGTTCATGGCGGCATTAGTAAAAGATGTCAAAATAGTGAAAACCCTTCCCAAGAATCTTAAGGGGGCTAGGAGAAAAAAGAAGATTCCAAGTTTTAAAGTGTCATTCTCATCTTCCCCATATTTTTATTTGCACAACGTTCTCCCGGTACTAAACAAGCATTTAGTGGTTGAGCTAGTTGTTTCTGATGGTGGATGCTTGCAGGTAATGATCATTTTTGTATCTTCTGTAGTGTGTAGAAACTCAGTTAGATATTTTATGGATTATTGCATACCTATGTACTATCTATTAAGGTGGTCTGTTGGTTACTGGTATCTTGACTTCTCACATGCTAGCAGAAGCTCTGCTTTAAATTTAAAGTCGTTTAGATATGTCTGTTATTGAGACGTTGTAGGGTATGCGGCATAAGAATACACGTGCATGTTGGTTTAACTAGTAAATATTGGATCTTTTCCAGGCCATCCTTCCACCTCATCTAGAAGAGTATCAGAGGCTGAGATGCAGGGTTGCTTTTCATGCCCTTCGGTTTCGGCAGGAGGTCCAGGACCTTGCAACTAAAATTTTGCAGAGGTCAGCACTGCTCGTTGTTAAAATCACATGATTTGTTTTACTTCGTATTCATTTCTCATTATTTTAAATCTGTTTTAGGCTACGGGCTCCTGGGCGACCATTTATAGCCTTTGATCCTGGGATGACTAGAGATGCTTTAGCGTATCACGGTTGTGCTGAACTCTTCCAGGTACCTTCTTCAAGACCAGTTGAAATTACTGGTTATTTGATTTGTCAAACCCTTCATTAGCAAAGCTTGTCCAACGTTTGATGTGTGTATTGAAACTTCCCAAGGATGTACACAGTGAGCTCATTCAGCACAAAAGGGCTTGGCTAATAAAGCGCGGGATTGTGAAGGGAAAACTTGTTGTCAATTCAGCAGAACAACGCGCTAATGGCTCATGTCCACTGATGCCAGAAGAGGTAAGAGTGCATAACAACATTAATCCCTAAGATCAGCAGTAGTTCTTATATAGTCTGCAACTATCCATATGTGTCGTAGTTCACTGTGTGCCACTTAATGATTTAGAGTGCAGGGACTTACTGCTTTCACTCTACTGAGCTGATTAGAAATCGCTGATTAATTTATGTACTGTTTAATTTCCTGATCTGAACAACTTTATTTTCTACAGATTGGCATTCTACTCCTTGCATATGGATACTCATGGGACACAATAATATATGTAGCTGGAGGAGAAGTTTTTGGAGGCCAAAGGACGTTAATTCCTCTTCATGCAATGTTTGAAAATGTAGTCGATAGGACTTCCCTTAGCACAGCTTGGGAGCTCAATAGGATTTATGGTCGTGAGACTACCCTTAATGGTGGTTCTTTCAGGACTCAACCTCTTGCCGAGAAAGAAATGAAGTTTGAAACATGGAAAACTGGAGGTCCACGTCCTCGCCCACTTCCTCCACCACCAGCGCGCCCTAAAGTATATAACATTGAGGGTTGGTGGGGTTGGGTGGCTGAGAGTGATAACGAGCCTGAGAGCACCGTTATGGAGCTGAGAACTAATGCACATAAGTTGCTATGGGAAGCAATCGACTATGTGGTTTCTGTTGAGGCTGATGTCTTCATCCCTGGATTTGATCGTGATGGTAAGGGGCATCCAAATTTTGCCAGTATGGTGATGGGCCACAGAGTCTATCAGTCAGCTGCGACAAAAACATTCAGGCCAGACAGGTAGCTATATCAAATATCAAGTTTCAGTACATAAACTTTATCTAGCACGGTAGTTATACTAATTTTTTACACTTTGCTAACTTCCATTAATATTAAAAAGGGGTAAATATGGACCTCAAAATTTAAGTTTTAACACTTTTTTTTTAGTCTTTGCGTAACAACTAACAAGATACCCTTAATAGAGCATACTTAATGAGATCAAGGTGATAAATGCCAAGTATCAAGCGAAGAGGTGTGAATTGCTTTAATAATTTTCTGTTACAACGTCTTCCTTTACACTTTGTTTTCATCAAAAGTCTCTGAACTACCTTTATGGCGTAATTAACACAATCAGCTTCGCAGCATGGGCTAGTGGGACCATTCTATCACAGTGATGCTTTTTCTCCTTTTCATGTTTTCAAACTTTGAAACTTGATAGCTGGTGGAGTCTTGTGAAATTCCAGCTACATATTGGTATTATTGTAGCATTCCCATGTTCTGAATAGGCACATTGCATGTTCTGGCCACTACTATGAAATGCTCCGCAACTCATAATTAGACACTGCATGTTTAAATTAGCATCACAATATAATTCGTTGCTACACTACCTATATTCACGCTTCTTCTGAAGTCACATTTAAATTGCTTTGTCAACAATGATTTTCTTGGTAATATTATATATTTATGTTTGTGTCAACACAGAAAAGAAATCGCCAAGCTTTTGAAAAAACCCAGTGGTTACTTGTATGAAGCAAACCATACTTGGCTTAGATCGGTACGCAGGCATCTTAGTAAAACCTTACTCGATGGGCTCAGAGAAGCATCCACGGGATCAAAGCTGCAATCCTTTCTATCTCATCCAGTCCCTGAATGTTCTTGCATGAAGTATGAACCTACTGAAAAATCAAGTCAAGCTTCTAGTCCTCTAGCGCACTCTCAGGTTCAATCTATTCTTGGAGTTGTGCACCGTTGCCCTATGTGGATGGACCATGATCGGGTCTCCCGGGCAAAGGACAAGGACAATGAAGAGGATCTTGACGACGATGAATCCTCATCATCTGGACTGTTTTTTGGACACGGTGCTGGGAATCAGGAAAGTGGAGGTGGTGAAATAAACAGCAAAGAAGAAACCCAACTAGAGGATCAAGAAGAACTAGGGGATGCAGAAAGATAAGAGGAGCTGATACATGATTTTTTTAGAATGACCTCTTGCGTGCCCGTGATGAACCATTGGCCAATGGACGTATAGACCATAGTTTCTTTGCTGATTTGAAGATTGCTAGCCATTATTGGTTTCGGGTCATGATCGATTTATTTGACTGACTGACTCAGGTTCGTAACTTTTGCTGCTGGTTTAGATCTATTTGCTCCGGTGTTCATTTATGCTTCTACACTGGTTAGAATCATTTTAGTTGAATGAATTCTGGGGTAAATACTGTGGCGCTGGTTACGTAGGTTGACAAACAATTTTGATGTAGCCTAACGGGATGCTTTCTGCGGAAACCGAGCATTGCAACATAAATTGACTTGGAGATGAATGATGTTATAGTTAAAACATTATGAGTCCACATTTCAAAAAGATGTAATGTGATTGAAGCAGAAGAAATTGATTGTTGTATCTCTGTTGGATCCATGGTTGAATATTGTAAATCATTTTTATTATAAGAAGAGTGACAATTTTGTATTGAGTATGGTCAATGGAACATGTAAGGTGTGGCACTGTGGCATAAAGAAGAATGTCTAGTAGGATATTAACTAATTTATTATTGACAATTAATGTATAATTATCATTCTTTTACCAAAAAAACCGACACTTATTTTGAGATAAAAAACAAATTAAATATGACACTTGTTTGGGGTGAAGACACTGTTACGTATTAGAACATCTCTAATAGTTTACACTAGACTTGGCAAAACGGATAAGACCCGCCGAGCACCCGAAGCCCAACTGTTTTTGGTGGGTTTTGGTATGCATTTATCAACTCAAAAAAATGGGGTCGGGTAAATTGCAATTTTTTTTAGTTAAAACTCTAAATCCGACCCGACTAACTTGAAAACCCTATAGGATTCACCTACCCGAACCCACCCCAACCTTTTGCCACCTCTAGTAAACTAGTTTTTTTACCCAAAAACCCACCCAATCCCGCACCATTGATGGTTTAGCACCTTTAAGCTTTTTACCGCACACAGACTAATATCATTCGAGGCTTAGTTACAATTAAAGATTTTCACCTTTCACCTTTCCCCATAGATGTGTTAAGTGCGAACCGACCGCCACCTCTCTTTCCACTCACACTTCTAGGGGTGCCAACTGCGCCAGAACCCAACTTTTCATTACATACTTTGTTATGTTTAGGCGTTTAGCTCTCAAGTCTCAACTCAACCCCTTAGAAAAAAAACGCCGCTGAAAGAAATAAAATAAAATAATATAACCAACGCCTTGCCTAGGGCTTCGTCTCTGTCCAAGTGTACACACCACCACCACCACCGCTCTCAGGTACGCCGCGTATATGTTTTTGATGAACGTATATTTGTCTCTGTTCTCATCGATGGCTGGTTCCAGTTGCTTCTCTCTCAACTTTTGGTTTGGTCTTGTTGCAAATGTTGCAGGAATTTGAGCCGAGGACTGAACTCGGACATGGTGAAATCTACGAATAATCACCTGCAAGAAGACGATGGAGACGATGAAGACGAGCTCGTTGCCAGGCACGACTCCAATTCTTACAGAGGTGTGTGTATATATCTGTGTATCTATATATGTAATTGTGCACAGCTCATTACGATTCTTTGATTTTGAGCTCGAGGATTTTCGAATTTTTATTTTTCTGCATCATCTCCGTTTTCACAGTTGGGAAGAACAGTGAACTGAAGGGGAATACGCCGAGGTCGAAACATTCTGAGACCGAGCAACGGAGAAGGAGCAAGATCAACGAGAGGCAAGCTTAACAGGCTCTTTTATAATTGTTTTTTAAATAAAAATAAATAAAACTGTTTTGTAGTTACATTTTTACTTGAACTTGAATTATCTTGTAAATTGGAGCACACAGTGTCTCTTTCATTGGGGTATTTATCTATTTTTGGGTTGCTTGCATGGTGTAATGTATGGATTTTTGGTTGCCATATGGGGTTTCTGGTGTAGTTTGCATGACTTATGCAGTGGGATTATTTATTTATATTGTAATTGGATAATTGTGAAATCCTAGCTGCTGAAAGGAATAATTGTATCAAGTCCAACTTACAAAAGATTAAAGGCCATTCGGAAAAACCTTCATCAGAAGAAATGAATTGAAATGTGCTTTTCGTATTTGGACAAATACAATGGAAATGAAAGTAAAATTTTGAATAGCTAATTAAAAATTAAATTGAACTTAGAACCCTGTAATCCTACTGCTGATTGTCCGTATGTGATTGTTTTTCTGAACAATTATGAATTGGTGATTTCTATGTAAGATCTGAGTTTTGAGTGTGGTTGGGAGCTGTATGATACCAGGATTCTATTTGTGATTTTGCCTATACTTGTCATGAGGTTGTTGTTGATCCTTCATGGAATGTTGCCCAACAAAATTGAAGATAATTGCATCAAAGTTTTCAATTAAATATCTCAGATTTCTGCCAGAGTTATAAATGGTGAAGCTACTCATTCATGTTTAATTTATGACCTTATTACGTCCAAAGTTAAGCGCAATTTATCAATATAGAGTTGAAGTTCCCATGTGAGATATGACTTTAACCTAAATGCACTTGCCGTCAAATTAAGTTTCTGGATTTGAATATCTATTTATGTGATATGAGATTATTATATGTTGTGGATTGAGCAGTCTGTTATCTGCTCTTTGTTCCAATCTCCTCACTACTGACTTCTTAATTAACATGATATCGCTATGTTGGTGCTACAAAATCCTCTTTTATGCTGTCCACTTGAGTATCACTCGTTGATGCACTCTTTGTGACCATGAATGTGTCTATCTTTTATTTTCAATTAATAGCCTCTATGGTGGTTTTTTGCTCACATGATAGTTTATATTTGGGAAGCAGGTTTCAGGCACTAAGAGATCTTATACCGCAGAATGATCAGAAACGAGACAAGGCATCATTCTTGATGGAGGTATACTTTCCAATTACATGCACATCTGTACAAATTTCAGCTATATACCTTCTAAATGGATTCAAGAATTTCCTATTTGTATGCAGGTTATAGAGTACATCCAGTTTTTACATGAAAAGTTGCAGATATATGAAGGATCGTACCAAGGATGGAGTCAGGAGCCATCTAAGCTGATTCCATGGGTATTATTTTAATGTTAGACACAGATTATCATCATGATATTTGATTGCCTCACCAACATTTCCATTGTGCCCCTCTTTTTTTAAGTGCGACTTTGCATCCATAATGAATGTGCACTCAGCTTGATGTGTATGAAAATACTGTGGATACCTTTTTGATACATGACCGGCAGATGTTAAATGAATATCTCATTCTCAAATAAGCAAACACTATGTGATATGTATAACCATTGCCTAGGACATGGAAGAAATGAAATTGTAGAACATTCAAAATTCATCCGCGATTTACCCTTGCCTTTGAAGAGTTGACTTGCTCTTGCTGGACAATGTAATACTTGAGTTTAGTGTAGCTAGGTTTAGCTGAAGATTCTATCTTCGTCTGTAAATTAAGAAAAATAAACTTCTTTTCTAACTAATTAGTACGCAGTTAAGTTTATACACTTTCTAGGGGTTCTAACATTACTCAATCATGTACTATTTGAGCCTTGCAGTAGGTTACACTATATCTCAAATATGTAGCTACTAAACTAGGTAAAGTATTTGCGAATAAGCTATGTAGTTACTGTTTTTAGTGGGGTTGAGATGTGTCCTTCATTGAAGCATTGAAGTGGATACCAGTGTGGTGATATCATTGTTCAAAATGAAATTGAAATTCCTGATCTTAGAAGCAATAAGGAGTCTTTCGAAATTCTATCTGCTTCTGAGGTCTGAGAAATATGCCTTTAGAATTGGCATATTTGTGAACAATGTGATCTATGTATGAGATGATAAATTTCAATTTTGTATACATAATTGGGTTTCAGTCTCTCTTTTTCTTGTGAGTGGATAATTTTCAGTTCATGTAGGGGAGAATATAAGAAATAATGGGTGTTATTTTTCTTTTGCTTTTAATAGTTCTTCCAGAGGATATTGGCTAATAATACCATCTTTTTTGAAACAGAGAAATCATCGTGTCCCCGCAGAAAATTTTACGGATCATTCCCAAGTTATAAACAATGGAATTGTACCTATGGAAGTGTTCACAGATGCACAGAAATCAGTAGAATCCGACTTGGGCACAGCTGCAACACAGAGAGTAATGGATTGTTATCCTGGGTCAGCTACTCAGGCTGCAGCCCTGAACATGCAAATGCAACAATTTCCTCTCATAGGAGTCAGTTTACCCACCCAATCTTTGCAGGATTTTGCTTCTGACGGTGAGAACATGGTTTCCCAGGCTCAATCACAATTGCTGCAGAGTAGAGGGATTGAACAGGAGGAACTAACAATTGAAAGTAAGTGTGGCAACGAGCAGGAAGAGATCGAAATTGGATCCGTTGGCATTTCAAGTGCCTACTCGCAAGGGTAAGCTTCCGCAATGGGTTTGTGATGATTTTGTTATGTATTTTCATGGATGCCAAATGTAGTCATATAATAGTAGTCTTTTCTTCAGAAAAATTATACTCGATAAATATATGTGTGTATTTTGATCAATTAACTGCGGTTCAGTGGATTTGCTTGCCTTGAACTGTGTTCTTGGACGAAAAATTGTGGCTGACATATATCTAGGAATAATGACAAGCTATGCATGATGTATTTCTGGTAAAGTTTGATTGTGTTTTTCCTAGTGCATCAATTAAGCCCTCGTTTAGATGCCTGAATTCTGAACCCTGTGCCAGTTGGAACTGAGTAAGAATTAAGAAATAACATGTCTAATTGCCACTCCAAGTTCTTTGCATTTGGCGTTGCATGAGTATTAATGTTAACTTCCCATAAAATTATTTCAGTTCAATGAGTTGTCACTTGTCAGCAAGCTGGGGTTTCCTTTCCTCTTGAAACCTTGGGAAGTTGTGTTCCCCATGATTGATTCTTGATCTTGAAGTATAATTGCATAGGAGGATCTTATGTAGATGAGGTGTCATGCAAACCATCTTATTAGAGTATAATTTTATGTATAAAAAGAAGGGAATGTTTTTGTTAGCCTGGTAAATGTGCGCTCTGATGCCATTCTTCCTTTTCAGCTCTATAATTACTGCCTTCATAAACTATTTCTGGAAATTGTGCATTGTAAAAATTCTTGTCAATCTCTGATCTGACCACAAAGTTTGTATGCTATGCTTCTCATAGAATGGTTGTTACTGTGCTTTTACAGAGTTGGGTTTTGTTGTTTAACAGGGTATTGAATTCACTGACCCAAGCTATGCGATGTTCGGGTGTGGATTTGTCAAAGGCCTGCATTTCTGTGCAACTTGATGTCAGCAAACGGTCAAATAGTAGTACCCTGACTGCCACAGCATCCAGTTCCAAGGTTTTTATCAGCTTCAAATAATCTTTTTCGAAGTCCATTCTTAATATTTCATATTTGGTAGGTGGCTTGGTCCCATTGTTTATCAGTTTTGTTATAACATATTATTCACAATGTTTCAGGATCAATCAACCCCATCTCTGAGCAATCAAACCATTGTTACAGATGTTGAGAACTTTGACGAGGATTCTGAACAAGCTCATAAGAGACGTAGAACAGAAAGAAGTTGAATGTATCATTATGGTCTTCCTTTGATTTGGCATTTTTAGGTTGGATTTTGAAGTGATTCAATGCCTGTGCTCTACAGCTAAATGGGTTTAGATAAATTTGTTTGGTTTGCTGCTGGGATTGTTCAACCCAATATATATATATATATTCTTTTACTTGTAATTGTTATTGAAAACATAGGCTTCCATGCATGTGTTGGTATTGAGAAGCTGCTTCTGTCATCTATCAATGGTAAAAAATTAAAATGGAATCGTTTTGTCACGTGTCTGTCTATTGCATTTGTGACATGATCTTGTAAAGATTTGTATCCTCTGTATTTTCGCATTTGGATTCCAGACAAGAATCATGATTTTGTCAATTCTCATTGTCTGAGATCTATTTTGGTGTTAGACTGAAATCTTTATCAGTACCACGCATTTGTCCCGGTTTGACATGAGGTTTCGAATTGCAGGGTCTATAGTTGCCTTCATGCTCCTTTCCGTCTCCAAGAGGATTAGTTTGCACGTAGCGTGTATTGATTTCGTATTGATTGCAGGCTCACTTTGGATATTCATGGTTACGACAAAAAAAAATATTACGTTTCAAAATGAGTGTTTATTTTTTAATTAAGAAAAATGAAGGAGAAGTTAGATAATGTGATATGTCATTCATAACTAACTTTCTAAAAAGAAAGTATTTTAATGTGAAACAGATACTAATTGTTGGAATAATAGAAAAAAGATACAACAAAAAGTAAAAATTATTCCAAAACCAAATATCACTTTAGAAGTTTGACCTAATAGGTGATAGAAATTAACGTCTAACTCTTGAAGTGTTTGCTTTACAATCTTTAAGTCGCGTAGTGTCTTCTTGATGAAGACACATTTATTGTAGTTCACTCAAGCTCCACGTATCTCCTCGAAGACGATCAACGAATAAGAAACTCCACAAAATTCGAAATCTAGAATGCTAGCTTCAAATTGGGGTTCTACGCACTTTTTTGATTGTGTAGAACAGAATGAATGCATTATCTCGAACAATTGATTATAGAGTTTTCTCTCAATTATAATGACTGGAATTGACTCTCAAGTTCTTACCTAAGGTTTCAAACCCTATTTATTATGTGAAAAACATCCTAATCCAAACCAAAAAAAGAAACTTTCGCACCAGGCGTAACTATCTAGTTTCGCCGACTTTAAGAGCCTTTTGACCGATCAAATCAAGTCTGTATCGGGCGACCAACCTCATTCGAAATACTTGAGAAGTCATCTACAAATATTGTGAAGTCCGAATTCTGTACACGATCATTAAAAACGTAAACTACTCTTCAGATGTCAAATTGTCGAAATGCACATTTTCGTTCAAATTTAATTCATTTTGTTTTCTTTCCTTTGGAATGATTCTAGAATAACTAAGGAGTATATCAATAAGATTTTATATTGCTATGTAATTAAAAAAAAATCTTTAGAAAATACAAATGCACAATAAAGTAAAGTTCCACAATAACGGTGCTCTTACCTTTCTCGGTCTTTTGCTAAGATCAAATGTAGTATTTGTTCTTATCAGTTCAACACAATAACGTGCTTTAATATTCCAAATACTCGGACATAAATATTTTTAAGACGAAAATTCTAATAATTAAGACTAAACATTCAATACCTTAAACAAAAGACTAAACATTCAATAATGTCCATTACATAGTAAAATGTGGAATTTTAACAACTCACTATGCATGTAGTTGCTTAAACTAAGATCTGTAGAGAATGTACACAAGTTACATTGTTAAAAATTGCATTGTAATGGCTTGAATTCAAACATTTAGTCAAAATAGTATAATAAATTACTAAAATATTAAACTATAAAGATATTGATCCCAATGTCATTGAAATATTATATTGGTACAGCTTTATATAACAACTAGATTGAGATCCGTGCATTGCACGGGTGAA
>JAYMTH010002313.1:0-12824 GCA_036897465.1 Pelargonium australe
TACAAAAAAATACTTTAGGGTGGTGACGAGCAAAATGTGTATAATTCAGGGTAGCTACCTGCAATTTCCCCCGTAATTAATCCTGAATTTTGATTAATTTAATTTAATTTATAGCTGTAGACTAGTTATATTTCTTGGCGAAGCCGATGAAGAAAGGTGAGCTCAACACAAAGAGAAGTGGAGTGAGATAGAGAAAATTCCCATTACCAGAACTCTCTGCGAAAATGCCAGTGTCGGCGACGGTGATCGGAGCTCTGATCGGATTGGGAGCTCAGTTGCAATCCAATGCCCTCCGCAAGCTCCCTTCCATGCGCCGTAAACCCTAACCCTATTCTCATTTCCTTTTTTCCGTCGGTTTTCTTTCTCGGTCGCCAAACTAATTTATGTTAATGTTCAATTGGATGCATAGATCCGTGGGAACATCTGTTGGCTATGGGATTGGGTTCGGCTTTCGCGAATCAGATGGTGAAATGGGAAGTTACAATTGATGAGGATCTTGACAAGATGCTCGAGAAGTCCAAGCAGGCCAACGAGAGGCGATATATTGGTAATTTTTAATTTTTACCCTAATTTTCTGCTCGTTTGGTCTCATGAATTGTCCGACTGATGCTAATCGGCTTTTGCCTTTGTTTTTTATTGCGAGTCTATACAATATGTTTGCAAAATTTTGCAATTTCGGTTGGGTATTAGCATTTTCCTATACAATATCAATGGTTTATTTATATAGTTTTTGACCTGATTGCTGCTAGTGTGTTCAGCTAATACTTTGTACGTTAAAGGAATAATAGTTGGTTGTGTTAGTTCAATGGAATTTGATTGCAGTCATTGATAGAATAAGTGGATACTTTAAAAGTGTTTCAATGACGGATGATTTTCTCAATAGAAAGTCTAAGTGCATCCAGCTGAATCCCTCATTTTTTTTTTTTGTTTATCTTCTCCCTCATTGCCTTTTGAATTGAATGAATGTAAAGGCCTAACAATACTTGGTGGAAACTTCAATCAGAGCATCATGTGCGTACCTCAGGCAAATTGGTTTCCATGGGGAGTAACACAAGTTTTGTCAAAACCTTTCGCTTTGCATTCTTTAGCGTTCTTTAACGTATATAGAAGATATAAAATGGTTTGAGTATTATAAGGGAGCTTAATGTAAAGATAAATTGACAAGAGGAACTCGAAGCTCGTTCAGATCCAAATTTAATGTCCCTAGGCCCAAACCACTCATTTTTCTAATTGAGTTGTCCCTGACGTGTAATTTAAGGTTAATGGATTGGAGTCAAATTCAATGAAATATCTTTTGGAAATTGATGGGGGAAGAAAAGTGACCATGCACTAGTATAGTTGGAAGGAGTGGGTATTCAAGGATATTATATTTAGCTATTTGGACTTGCTGTTGAGGTTCAGACATTCTGTGAAAACTGAAATTGCAGGACCAACTGTTACACTGTGTTTGGATCAAGGAAAGTACAGAGTGAAGTAAAATATGTTGGAAATAATCATGTTTCATGTTTGATTGTGAATGAAATAACATGGAAAAGAAAATTATAACTATAATCAAGATGAAATTCACAAGATTTTGAGTATTTCACATACAAATTACCCTCGTAATGATGAAGGCAAACCTGGTATTTCCGGGAGTAAAATCTTTTTATTGGGATTTTAATCCTCAGTATGATCTTCTTCTTTTGATCTAAAACTGGCACAATTGCAGCACATTTATTGACCTTCTTTTCCTGTGGAGTTGAGATCATGCTAGTCTTCCAGATTTATGTATTTTGGTGGATAGAGTCTGAGTATTGTATTATTGATGGGCTGGGTGATGGTGGGCCATGGATATTGGAGGTAATAATTTGGGTTGGGTTGGCCCAAATATATTAAGAAGAAATTGGGCTGATCTCTTGGCTCTCTCTCTCTTTTTTTTTTTCAATCATCCGAGAAGAAACTGTAAATTTTACTTTCCTTTGTTTTACTTTTCAGTCTATTTCCTTCATACATTACTTCATACCTTTATGGAACCAAACACTACATTAGAGGATTGATGGGTGGGTTTTAAAAGTTCTGCTATATAAATTCTTCTTCTTTGGTTGGCATATCTATTGGCATTCTCTTTCTGAACTGTTTTTCTCATCCTCTCTTATGTTGAATTCTAAACTCATCTATTGGAAAAATGTTGAACGACACATCTGTTTACACATGCAAAAAGTCTTTTGTGAACTCTTTTTGTACTGTTTTTTTTCTTCTCATCCTCTCTTCTGTGCCATTCTGAACTCTTTTTGTCTTCCCATTCGATTGATCTATTACGTTCCTTAAATCTGAAATTCCAATGTACTAATTTTATTGCTGACTTTTAACTTTTTAACATGTATTGTTCTCCCCATTTTGTTGTAGGGAAATCTCTTTTGTCTTCCCTTTTGTTATGTCTATTATGTTACCAAATTAGAAATTTTAACGTACTATTTTTGTTGTTGATGATAACTTTTTAGTATGTTTTGTTTCCCCTTGAAAGTCAATTTTTTTAGAGTATTTGTTTTTTATTATTTGATTGATTGCTTTCATCACTCCAAGGTTTTGATTGTTAAACTATGTGATTTGATATTTCATGTAGCTTCATTCTAGTGTTTGTTGTTGCTCGTTACGTATTTTAGCGATGACCTTGTAAACTGATTCACATCTAAGATTCAGGTTGTGAAAGTATTCTATTGCTCTATTTCTAGTTTTTTGCAGTTGCTACCATCATTGAGTATGCAAGCTAAGTTTTTGCTTGCTAATTTGCCCAAACTATTTTGTCTGTGAATCTCATAAGCTTTCTACAGGCCCTGAAAAAGAATCTGTTTTGTTCTCTCCATCTTACCTCTAACCTTGTTGTATATTTCTGTCTCCTATAATCATTCAATGGGAGAAAAGCTCCTAGCATGTTCATCACTTTATTGTCTGCAGTTTCTAATCTCTATATTACTACTGACCACTCTTCTATCATTCTGGCTTTGATACCCATGCACTGTTAACAACATTGAGAAAAGCTGAAAGAGTAATAAGAAGAAAATTAGTTAGTTTTGGCTGTCACTCAGTTGTATGCATAAAATGTCTGGTTTGCTGCATGTGTTTGGCCAGTTTTAAATGGTTTCATATTTTGGCTTTGTTCTATACTATTGTTGCTGTTTAGCTGATTCAACTTATTTATGGTTGAATGCTTATTGAATTGGAGTGCTCAAAATTTGGGCAAAACCGAAAAACCAAGCCAGTATTTGTATGCACGAATTTGAACACGTGTAAATTTCTTTGCAGATGGTGACGACTGATGAAGATCAGTGCTCATGTGGTGAAGGGTTCTGGCATCCTCAGAGTAGTAATTTGGGTTCCATAAATGTCTTCCAGAGTGATGAATGTCATGGGTTGTGAACATTTGTTTGATTTTTTATCTACTCTTTTGCTTTCCAATGATTTTGGATTACTTGCACTAAGTTTTTGGATGCTGTTTTGGGCGAATGATCTGACACAGTATGTAATAATTAATTGGAATCAATTGAATGTTTTTTCCTAGGTGCAAACGTTTAGTTTTCGAAAATGAATGTTTAGTTCTGATTTGGACAAGATTCGCTCATGAAAACTGTCGTTTCTAGGTGCATCATTAAAAATTTGGGACATAGCCCAATTAAGTTTTACAAGATTACAACATGATAAGCCCATACCCCACCCCTACCCATACATATATATACCAACAGTGCCCTCATGGTGACTCGAACTCGAGACCTACGGGATCCTAAGTGGTACAACTTACCACTTGGCCCATGGGGTGTTGGTTTCTAGGTGCATCATTGTTAATATTAGAGTTGGCAATTTGTGTCGTAACACGATATGAAATTATCGTGTTTGGCCTCAATATATTTTGTAATCGTGCCATGTTGAAGATCCAAAACATTTAGTAATCTTGTTTTGTTTGTGTTGGACCTTCAAAAAAACTCACGACACGACCATAAAAGAATATAACTGTAAATTATTTTGAATAATGTGCAAAACGTGTTAGTTCTAACATAAAGATGACTTGCAACACGATTATTGAATGTGTAGGAGAGGAAAATGGTTGTTTACATTTGACAACGATTATTGAATGTGTCATGTTAGGAGAGGAAAATGGTTGTTTACATTTGACGTCCAAAAACTTCGGATTTTTAAGTGAAGACTTTCTGTATGATTGATCGTTTTAGTAAACTTTTCCTGGTTTGCCGTAACTTATTAAAATCTAAATTGAAGTGAAAACTTGGCTGCATTTCAAACAATTTTTTAAGTACTACTACTTACATCAGAAACCGAATGAGTTTACAAGGCACATATAAAGTATAGTTCGTTCTCTTGTTCGTGTCTCGGACCTCCTTTATTCCCACTCGTCACGGATGTGCATCTACAGTCGCCCTCGTCTTCTCGGTATCCACCATCCTATTGTTAAGTACATTGAAGAGGAGATCACAAGCTTGCCGGGATGATAACCTCTCCGCGGGCGCAGTTTTCGTGCACTGCAGTGCTATTTCCAGCACTTGATATGCTGCAGCACATTCTTCCCCGGGCAGGAGCGGCGTCAAGGCAGGATCCAGCAACTCCTCCCGAGCAGCGCCTTGCATTTCCATGCGCGTCTCGGCCCATCTCACCATGTCCATGTCCGTCCCGAAGCTCCCATCAGTTGGCATCCTTCCACTCACAAGCTCCATCAGAACAATCCCCAAACTGTAAACATCACTCTTCTCTGTTGCCTTCAAAGAATAAGCATACTCTGCAACATGGATACAACACTATGTTAGGAAGTGAAATCAAACAATTTAAGCAGAAAGAGATCATTTTGATCAATACCTGGAGCAATGTATCCATAAGATCCAGCAAACCACGAATTTGATTCGGTGTTGGACTCGTAATTGTCCCCGATTGTCTTGGCTAACCCGAAATCCCCAAGATGTGCTTGCATATCAGAATCAAGCAACACATTGCTGGACTTGATGTCCCTGTGGAGAATTTTGGGGACACAGTCATAGTGTAGGTACTCAACTCCCTGAGCTAGCCCCACTGCAACATTCAACCTTGCCTCCCAGTCTAGGCACTTCTTGCTCTTGGTACTCCCCGGCTGCCGGTGCAGCCAATCCCACACGCTCCCGTTCTCCATGTACTCGTAGATCAAAAGATTCAAACCCGCGTCTTTGTTGCAGCAATACCCTTTCAGCTTCACCAGATGCCGGTGCCTGATCCTCCCCAGCGTCCTCACTTCCCTCGCGAAGCTCTTGTTCAGCATAAAATCGTCTTTCCACACAATCTTCTTCACTGCAACCGTCTCCCCATTGTGCAAATCAGCTCTGTAGATCGTTCCCGACCCTCCTGACCCGATTACAAACTCGTCGCTCAGATTGTTCGTGGCCTCCATAATGTCACTCCACTTGAAATCCCGCTTCGTGGCCCCGTGCTGGAAGAGCAACCTTCTATGCGCTTGGGACGAACCGGAGGAGTCTGTGAAGCTCACCTCCTTGGCTTTCTTGAAAGATTCTCTGTTCCGTTTCAAGATAAACGAAGCTCCAAGAATCAAAGCAATGGCTGCAAGAGTTGAGAGTGCTGAGATCAACACAACCGACGATTGGCTTGGACTGGAACGTTTCTTCGATTCAAGATCACTGCAGCTACCAAGAGGGCTTCCACAGAGCTGCTGGTTTCCCAAAAATGAATCAATTGGCCAATGTGAGAATTGCTTGTCCAATTTGCCTTCAAGATTGTTGTATGAGAGGTTAAGCTTGCCCAAGCTGCTCATCAAGCTCACTTGGGGAGGGACTAGACCAGCAAGGCTGTTGTGTGAAAGGTCAAGAGCTTCAAGCTTGGACAATGTACCAATGGATGGTGGGATTTGGCCGCTCAGATTGTTGTAGCTCAAATCAAGAACGCTCTGAAGATTCTGTAATTGTCCAAGCTCACCCGGTATGTCGCCACTGAAACTGTTACGCGACAGCCTGAGCTCGTAAAGCTTGCTCAGCTTCCCAATATCGCGCGGGATTGGACCCGAAAACTGGTTCTGGTTGAGGTCGAGGACGGTGAGAGATGTCAAGTTGCCAATTTGAGCAGGAAGTGACCCATTGAGTGAATTGTTGTTAACTGAGAGGACTAGCAATTTGGAGCACCTAAACACTTGTGGAAGAAGAGGCCCGGCGAGGAGGTTGAAGGAGAGCTTGAGCTCTCCGAGCTGAGGCAAACCTCCGAGCCACGAAGGCACCGGACCGGATAGCATATTGTTGTTCAGGTCAATGTGGGTGAGTTTCTTGCACCTAGAGAGCTCAGTTGGTATTGGTCCTGTGAGCAAATTGGTGGAGAGATCAAGAAGTGACAGCTCCTTGATTTTCCCGAACGTCCAGGGGATTTTCCCGGAAAAATTGTTGCTCCCCAATCTCAGCCTCTGAAGGGAATGAGAATTTCCCAATTGGGGTGGAATTTCATCGCCAAAATCATTGTTTGTGACATCAAAAGAAAGCAGAGAATGTGAGCTACACAGTGGAGCGATTGTACCGTTGAGCCTGTTCTTGGAGAGATTGATTCTTGTGATGTTAACTAAATTGGCTAGCTGGTAAGGAACAGTACCTTCAAGTGAATTGTTGTAAAGCATGAGCTGCTCCAGAGATTGAAGAGACCCAAAAGTCGCCGGAATGTTACCGGAGAGACGATTATCGGCCAAGTCCAGGATTGTTAGTTGGTGACAGTTGCCCAAACTGGCGGGAATTTGACCCACGAGCTCGTTTTGTCTCAAATGAAGGAGATTCAGTTTCTTTAGCCTCCCAACGGTGACCGGAATTTCCCCGGAAAATCGGTTCCCGAAAAAATCTATCATTTGTAGTCTCGAGCAGTTACCAATCTCTGGAGGAATCTCCCCGGAAAGCTTGTTGTCATAAAGATACAGAATTTGAAGATTCGCGAGCAGACCGATCTCTCTGGGCAGAGGACCTTGAAGATCGTTGTGGTACAGAGCAAGTGCTTCGAGGTTGCTGAGGTTGGCTATGGAGGGAGAGATCGAGCCCGACAAGCTGTTGTTGTGGAGGAACAGATCAGTCAAGTTTAGTAGCTCGTACAGCTCAACCGGAATCGAACCGTTGATGGTGTTGTTGGACAGGTCGAGCTGCTTCAGGGAGCGACAGTCACCAATCTCCGCCGGAATTTCGCCGAAGATTTTGTTCTCGGAGAGAGCCAGTTGCTCCAAATTGGTTGCGTTGGAGCAAATTGTTCTCGGGATGGTACTGGAGAGATTGTTGTCCGACAAAACTAAGTAGACGAGCTGACCCATGGTGCCCAATTCCTCCGGGATAGCTCCGGTGAGCTTGTTCACGGACAAGTCAAGATTCTGAAGATTACCCAGTTTCGCTAACGACCTCGGAATCGGACCCTCGAGCTGATTTCCGTTTAAATTGAGGTAGACGAGCTGACCCAGCTCGCCAATTTGCTCCGGGATGTGGCCGGAGAGAGTGTTGTTTGCCAGGTTGAGGAGTTGGAGGTTGCTGAGGCGGCCCAATTCCGCCGGCACTGTTCCATTGAGGTTGTTGAGAGCGGCGGTGAAGACAGTGAGGCTCGAACAGTTCCCGAGCTCCGCCGGAATGGGTCCCTGAAGCTGATTCTGCTGCAGAATCAGGCTGTTGAGCTGGCTGAGCCGCCCGAGTTCAGGAGGAATCGGTCCGGTGAGGCTGCAGGAGGCGATTCCAATAACCTCCAGGTTGAGTAAGTTACCGAGCTCCGCCGGAATGGGTCCGGTGAGGGCATTGTCGCCGATTCGCAAGACTCGGAGGGCGGAGAGCGAGCCGAGCTGAGCGGGGATGGGACCGGCGAGTTGGTTGGAAAAGAGAAGCAGAGACTCGAGCGAGGAAAGAGCCGAGAGGTTAGGTGGAATGGGACCGGTGAGGCTGTTGGAGGAGAGATCAAGGTGGAGCAGGTTCCGCAACCGGCCGAGTGACGGCGGAATCGACCCGGCGAGCGACGAGTCGGAGAGGTTGAGACCCACCACCTGGACCGAGTTGACCCCGCAAGAAACCCCCCGCCATGAACAGAAGTTGCTCCCAGACCAACTTTCAAACACATGCTCTGTTTCTTGACTTCGCAGAAAAGAACTCTTCACCTCCAAGAGAATAGCGAGAGTGGAACCAGGATCAAGCGATTGACCTCCACAGGACATAATTAATGATAACAACAGAAGAAGAAGAACAGAAACTATTTTGTTCATGGCGTCCATTTCCATTAAACAGAGGTTTCAGAAAATGGGTCAAGAGTATAAAAAGGTAGTGATCATGACGGAGGATTTAGGAGGTGGTTGGCAATAAAGAAGAAGGTGGTGCAAATGGTTCTTGAAGAGAGTGAAGACGCGTATATAGAAGAGGCAATGGCAGTGGCATGAGAGAGAGGTAAAGAAGCTAAAGCTAGATGGAGAAGATTAGAAGAAGATAGGGTTTAGGGCATGTGAAACTGGGAAGAGGAGATCTTGAAAGTTGTTGCAGATACAGAGAGTGTTTCTTAAAATGGGTGCATGCAAGAAATGCAAATGGATGAGCAAATCGCCATTAATGATCGACGAGGAATGGTTCAGTAGTTTCATTTCATTTCCCAACTACTGTGCAGTGCTGTGCTGTTCACACCACAGAAACAGAGAGTCAAAGGACTTAGTTAAATGAAGGGTCAGATGAATTCATGAGAAGATGGTCAACTCAAAATAAATAATAATACTACGGTACAATAGTAGTAGTCAATAGAATAGAGAGTCGGTGTGTAATCTCAGTTATGATTTATTGGGCGATATGAATTCAGGCTAACGTTTCGCGTCCACAAATTCATTGAAACAAAATATAGAAAGGAGGAAGATACAGTGGTTGAGCAAAGGGACAAGAGTAAGCAAGAAAGTAATGGGTTTGCTTGTTTTAGTGTGTTAGCTTGTTTTTTTATTTTCAAATCCCAAATAAGAAAGGCAACGGTTGAATTTCCATATGAAATTGAGTTTGATGTGGCAAAGTCAATAGAGCAAAGCATGCACATTAATTTTGATTACTGTTTTATCTAAATCTTATTGGGTTGAGTTACCAAACATTAATGTCTTCTTCTGTCCTCTCCTCATTTCATTGGTTGCATGCAATTCCAACCTTTTGAGCTTTCCTAATTTTATATTGTATATTAATGTCTGCAATTAATTAACATTAATGCTAATAATGTTTATGTTTAGGGTTTAATTAGCTTGTGTTTACTCTTTCTCTCTTTTGTGCAAGCAAATCAAACCTAATTCTCTGTAAATTATGAAGACAAGTCATCTGTTTCTTTTGTTAAATCTTGTAACTTCAACCTATTGTTTAGTTATGGCCATTGCATCACCATTCTCTCTCCCCCAAATCGAGTGGTTTGTTTAATTGTTTCTATGAAATTATGTCTTCAAAATGAGTTTTGATTTCTTAAGAAATTAATCATAAATAAATTACTATTGATAATTTTAAAATAAATTTATAAGTCATTGAATATATATACACGAGTACACGACTACACCAGGATTGTTTGATTCATTGCGTAGCAAATTGAAAGAATATAAGCATAAATAATTGTACATTCATGTGGAAATAAATGCCATCTTCTTCTTGTTGCAAAAACTAATAATGAATTTATACTCAAGAAATATAAACTATATATATATATATAAACAACACGGTTGATAGTTCATTTAAAACATTACTTTTAAACAAAAATTAGAAGATGTATACATATATATATATTTTTTACTAAACTTGAATAGAAATGGACATGACATATAACCATATCTCGTATGTTTAGAAGACCGACAAATTGTCATGTACTTGGTTGAATTACTTGCCGCAACACTAGGAGACCAACCTTTGTACTCTTAAAAAAATGTCTGACGCACAATAATATCAAGGAAAATAGATATACTCATAACTAAACAAATTAACAATTTCCTACAAAAGTGGATAGATGAAACTTTCAATAAGGGAAGACCTACCATAATAAAAACAAACTATAAATAACATAACTACTAAAATGCGATTAGAAATATATGTAATAGCACATAAGAAAAGTTAATCTACGTAGCATGTAGTAAACATATATATTCTCATACTAGCATATAGTACTTAGTAGAGGGTTGGAGGTGGAGATGAATCGTTTGCAAGAGGATCAATGAGCCAGTAGAGATGATGAGCGTAACAAAAGAATAACTCTCTCAATCACCTCCTTGCTACATTTTATTGTAGTCCGTGATAGTTTGTGCTTGGTTTTGTGTTTTTTGTCTCTTTTATTTTGAGACTTTTTTGTACTTTGTTCATGTAACCCTTATTTGAATAAAAAGTACATATTGTCAATAAAAAAAATAATAAGATTAATTATAGGTACTTAGTGAAAGTGGAGATGAACCGTTGGCAATAGGATCATGGAATGGATGAAGGTAAAGGAAAGTGATGATACCTTTTGTTGGATTTATTTGGTTAACAACCCCTTTAATTGTTCTTGAATTGGTATTAAATTTGAGTGTTTTGTTGCTGCAAATTAGATGAGTAATTTAGTGAGTCTTGCTTTGCAGCCAACAATGATTGACCCTCTAATTTGTCTCATCTATAGTTTCTTTCTTAATTTGTTCACATCTCTTATCTATTTCCTCCTAAAACCCTACTCCTCCAATGGCTGCAATTGAGTGCACAAACCATGCATGCAACCATACAATATAGGAACAACAAGACACCCATTTTATTAGTATATACAATTATAATGTCAAAAACATGACATCTGCCTATGAATCATCCCTAGAACATTTAATTTTTAATTGGTCTAGTTTGTAATATAATAAACCAATCTGGTTTTCTTAAAAAAGTTATGTGAATTGATCGTTAAGAAAGTCCAACTTTCCAGAATTTCACATGAAGTATTTTGGCTTGGCTTTGTTGAGTTCAATAATATATCAAGAAGAAGACAAGTACAATTTGTGACAGAATTCGTATTTTAAAAAACGAAAATGTACAATTTGTGACAGAATTCGTATTGTTCGATTGTTTTTAAAAAACGAAAATGTTATCTGCTGAAATATCTGCAAAACAAATAGTAATAAGTTAGCTACCAACCATGCACGATTCCTACTCAGAATTATTGTAGTTAGTATAATATAATTAATTAATTAATTAATTAACTCAGTGCATGTAATTGCAATTAGACAAGTGGGTTTGGAAGGATGTTTTAAAGTTGATGTTAGAGAATAAGAGAAATAATGCAGTACCAACAACATAATGTACGATAGATGCTCTGTCCAACAGAATGTGACAAATTAAAGCCAAATCACCAAATTCACAATAGCTTCCACAATTAATATTATCAATTCATTAATTAGGATTACACAGGAAGTCAAATTCATGACTCACAACATCAAATGGAACCATCTATATATTTTTTCATTTCATTTGACCTAACTTAATTTATCACTTGAAACCATTTTTTTTAAACAACTCAAGAAGTATATATCAAATCAAACATTTACCAATTCAAACTCAAGAGAAAGAGACGGACATGAAATTCCCGGCCCTGTTACCAAACCTAAGCATACTAATAGATTATCTAACTAATAAGTAAAAAAAAAAAAAAAAAAAAAAAAAAAAAAAAAAAACGATCCAAAACAAAAAACAACACACAAGGAATACTCGTAATGGCTTCAAAACTAAAATGAGCAAACCGAACATAATTAAAAGTAGCTAAATGAGACATGATGTCATAACGAACCAAACCAAAGGCACAAAGAAATCCCTCCCCCTCTGTTCTGTACTATTTATGATACTCTCTCTTCTACCTCAACCATAATCAACATTTATTTGTGCTTCTCTGTCCACGAAAGTGTTTCTTGGATAGTCATAACTTCAACTTCCCCCGAATTCAGAACTCCAAACCAAGTCACCCACATATCTTGCACAAGCGTGTATAGGATCCGAATTGCCCGCGAGCCACCCGTCTCACAACAGTTCCATACTATCATGCTTATGAGTCCCGACAAATCTTAGCCAGGTCTGCCTGTTGAATTTTTTTGCCATTGACACATCAGCCTCAGCGCGCGAAGAACCCGACAAACCTGTTTGTGCGATCCCAACCATCTCTGCCACCTTCCTTGTTACGGTGTTTCCAGAACATCACCGCCTCCCACCTATCTGTTCTTGCTCGGTTGTTGTACTGAAATCAGATTAAAATTGGAGAAAAACTTACAAGCCTTTTTAACCCTAGCCGCCGCGCCGCCCAAAACCCTTCCTGACCAGACACTACCCTAGAGAGTACTTGAAACCATATTTCAATGTGAATTAAATTTACAAATTGCGAAGATCAATTACTTATTATTTACATAAATAACACTTGATATTTGGCCCCTTGGTTGTGATGGTCCCTACGGTGTCACTATCTAACAACATACCTTGAACCTAAGGTCGAATATTTTACGTCATTTTGTGACCAAATTGTCAAACCAAATTTGAATATTTATTTACAAATTACAACTATCCCTTATACGAAAATATGTAAAATAATTATTAGTTGTAGTATATCTACTTTTCATGTGAATGGATATATAGATATAGTAAAGAAAACAAAACAAAACGTAGTCGTCATGTGAAGTTGATCAGATCAAGAACTGGTAGCATAAATTTCCATTTTTGCCAGAAACAAATAAAGAGTAGAAAATGAGATACAGTGTCACACATGCAGATTTGTAATTACATGCATGCATGGTTTTGGTTTCAAACCAAAAGACTTGACCCAGCTTCTGGGTATCATGTGGTCCTTAGTTTCTCCGACCTCTTCGAAACAATTTT
>JAYMTH010002314.1:0-12822 GCA_036897465.1 Pelargonium australe
TGGTAGTGATGGGTCAAGAAAAAGGGGGTGGGAATAGGGACAGAAAGGAACCAGACAAAGCATGTGTAGTGAATTGTAGTGTCTGTGCTTGTGCTTGTAACCACCAAGAGCTAGCATATAATATATACACCACCACCACCACTCTCCTCCATTATTTGCTTTCCCTGTCAGTCAGGTGTTGCTGTGCCCTCTCTTCTCTATTTCCTTGGATCATGGAGATGAGATGATTAGTTAATGAGATGTTATGGTTCAATGCCCACACAACAAAGGCACCAAACAAGAACTTAGTAGGACAAATGATTGATTCACTTGTTCCCTCGAGGTCTCAGGTTCGAGTCCCGGTGTTTGTACGTTTGCTGATAAAAAAACAAAGGCACCAACAACCCAAGTTGCCAACTTGAATTGTATGTTGTTATGTATAGTTGCATATCATAAAATTTAGTGAAATTTATATGAATTGTTGATTTGATTTGTTCTTCTCTATTGTTTCTAATATCATACCTATATATTAAGTTCAGTGCATTTCCTTGTACCTCATTTATTTTCTGCAACAACACTTCTGGTCCTCTTTACTTTTTGATGGCAATGGAAAATGGAGCAACTATAATGATATGCAAATTGCAAGATGGGTTTTGCAACTTTCCCTATAAGCTGGGTTTTGTAGGAGAATCCTAGCCATTGGATTAAGGGACTGCAAATATGTCCAAGCAAGTTGACCTTATACATGTCAGCCAATCACTTTCAACAAAAAACATGACCCTCCACACCTTTTCAAATACTCTTCTTGGTGCTTGTTTGGTACTCTAATATAAATGTAGGTCAAATATGAATTAAAACCATGCAATTTAGACTTTTAAGTTAATAACCTAGAAAAATATTTGAAACCATATAATAACCTTAGATGAGTGAACTCATTTCAGTAACTCAATAATAAGTGGATTTGTCATATAATCAATTCCATTATTATTTGAAAATGAGTTGCATTTTTAATTGAAGTCTTGTTTGTGAAAATAATTGACATTAATATTTGATTTCCCATCATGTTTGTGTCCAAAAAAGAAGTGTAAATAACTTTACAATCCAATGCAGAACAGGCATTCATTAGTTAATCTGCCTTGGTATAATCAGAAGAGATACCTTACAAAGAATATTGTAACTTAACTCTCATTTTCTCTCCTAAAAACAAAACATATCCGCGGAAGGAGAAACCATATGTCTCCAACTCTATTACGACTATGATCATGTTAAGCTGATGATTAGAAACAATTCCCATTTCCAGTTCCATGCTTCGTTATTGAAGACGGTCCTCTGGAGCAAGAACCCGTTCCTCGATCAGCACTCTACGAATCTGCATATGCTCGCACAACATCATCGATTGGAGCTTCACATACCGGACATTTGCCACTGCTCCATTGCAACTCTTGTGCACACTTCACACACGCGCACATGTGCCCGCATCTGTAAACAACATTTCTTCCAAATCTCAGAATCTATACGATTACATTGGCTAAAAAGAAGAACAAAGTTACCTATACAAAAGTGAGTCCACTCTGTTCTCATAGCAGATAATACAACTGCCTTTTCTTGGTGCCCTATCATATGACCTCTTTCTTCCTTCTACAACTGCAACGCCACCAATTTCGAGTCAAAGTTTATAACCAAATCAATCATTGAAAGCTTGTTATTCTTTTTCACTCTCACCTGAATGAACTTCTTGCCTAATGGAGTTTTGCATTTTCAACTGCATATCCACACAACATTTTATTGTGCTTCTAAGCTCAGACATCTCGCGGTGCATTTGCTCGATGTGTGATCTCAAATCATATATCAACTCCATTTCCTGCAAGTCCAACAGATTGATTTGGTTGATGTTTGGGGACATTTTGCCATTGTAGCTGAAAAAGAGAAGGATAAGGAAAAAACTCACAATTGAAGAGCTATTTCTTGAAGGAGATAAGAGGCGACTTCCCCGATAGAAAAAAGGAGATTGTGAAGGTAGGCGCGAGGCTGTAGATGCAGCTTGATCTGAATCATTGTCATGATAGCTCCAATCCCTTAGTAGAGATGGTGAAGGAAACTGCAGTGAGGATGTTGATTGATCATAGTAATCACTGACTTCATGATCCGGACCAGTAATATTCGAGCTCCCATCTTCTTCTTCCTCCATTTCCTCTTCCTCGTCCTCTTCAACATCATCATCTTCTACTTGTTGCTGTTCTTGGTGCTCTTCTTCTCCTTCACTGCCTTCTTGATGTGTATGTCTTTGCATATAGGACAACATTATTTGCTCCATTCTGTGTGGACTTGTGTCCTCATCTAGATCTTCCTCGTTTGTCTGTATATCCAAGTGAGACATCATCAATCTGTCCATTCTCTCCCGGAAGGCGCTATCAAGAAAAGAAGATACTGTTTTTCTGCATATTTGGATAGAAAAAATCAATAAGTTCTTGAAAGTTCATGTAGTTGTGCAAGTAGTACTCGAATTATGTTGTCATACCTTTCGAGGAGTTGGCGAATCTCATTGTTTGAGTTGTTACTAAGCATCTCCTCGTACCATACTCTTCTTCGATCTTCCCAATAGCTTCGTGGGCGAGAAATATCACTGATCCAGTCATAATTCGTTATGGTTTGCTGCTGCTCAAAAAACTCTTGTTCTTCTGTCATCTCTGTCTCGTACCCATCATTCATGGATGTAGTCGGGTCCAAAGTTTCTTGTATGCTAAACTCGCTAGCCTCTATGTTTGTTGCTTGCCATGTAGCTTCTTCTTCTACCCTTTGAGACACCGAGTTCTCTACTGACACCGTAACAGTTTCTTGTATATCTGACCTTACAATGGCTTCTTCGCGATACTCTTCTGTTGTTTTTGACACACATTGTTGTGTCGACGATGCAAAATTCTCTTCTATGTTTGGGATGCTAGTCTGTGCCATTGTATCTTGCCTCATTACATCGGAAAGCAAACAAGATTCTTCATGGACTTCTTCTCTTCTCTGAGTCACTGACTGTTGTACCGAAGATGTATTAGGCCGCGCAGAAGTGTTAGCTTCTTGATCCCGTCTTTGTTCGCTCCTGCGACTAGTGGAGCAACAGATGATCTTATTATGAGTGTCATTTTCATTTTCTTTACCGGAGTTTCTTGGATTCGGAAGGTCAGTTGGACGAGCGGGAGGCTTATGATCAGCGCCGGTATTGGATCTCTCCCTGGATTTGATTTTCCATCCCACATTTATGGAAGAGACACACAAGTAATGAGATGACAAAAAAGGAAACAAGGATTGTGATTCATATCATGCATCAATGTAGTTGATGACATTAAACAATAATGAATCTATAGTTCATTTCAAGTGTAGAAATTGCACTAAATTGAAAGCAATTGTTGAAGTAAAGATGTGATACCTAAGATGTGGGATGGGAATTCTGTTCCCGGCTACGAGTGAGCACAGTTGATCCTTCAATATTCCTCGCTGCAGAATTCTGAGCCGAAGCATTGACTGCGCAAATACAAGAAATGAGCATTACAAATTCAAATATCAAGAAACGAAACTAGTGAAACTAATGAAAGTTAGGTACAATATATTAGCTCACCTTAATGCGGCAGCGATGAGAGAACTTGGAAACGGCTTGGCGGTCTCTCAAGGCATTGAGTTCGGCCTGCCTGTTGCGCTCCATTTGCATAAGCATGTCCGTGAAGGCTTGTCTTCCCCTTAAGATCCTGGGCGAGCTCACGACGTGCGTGAAGCCGACCCTTTGGTCCGAGGAGGGCTGGTCTTGGACCGGCCTTTCGCGCTCCCGGCAGGGCGAGCAGTCGTGCGGATCATGATCATGATCTGTCAGCCTCTTAATGATGTCTGCAACCCTGACCCTCTCCTTCTCCTTCTCTTCTGCTTGAGCCAAACTGGTTGTTGTCGTTGTTGTTGTTGGTAGTGGCGATCTGGGATCAACTACTTGACAATGATGGTGAGAATGAGCTGTTGCCGAGTCCAAACACGAGTCTTGATCATTTCCCGGCGAGTGTCCGGCGTCGGAGGACGTGGAAGGAGGTGAATGGTTTTCTGCATTGGGGGTTCTGGCGGTGGACACGGTTAGGTTCGAGTTTGAATTGGGTGGGCGTTGGTGTAGCCTGGCCTCCCATATCTGGACGAGAGAGGACGCGCCCAGATTGGAGGCTCTGGCGGACCCCTCGGACATGGCGGCCATGGACCTTTCACTGCAAGAAGGGGAGGCCGGAGCTTCCGACGGTGGGGCGGTGGAGCAGCTGGGAAGGGATGAGGAGAGGAGCTCGGCTTCGTTCTCGATCGTGGTGGCGATTTCTTGTGCTTGCTTGGTTGCCCAGCGGTCGAGGACTCTGGCCTGGCGGTTGCTCAATGAGGAGGAGGAGTCTCTGTTCTGGTGGTTGCTCGGTAGGCGCGGGCTTTTCCGGTGGTGATGGTGGTCATTACCGCCGCCTCCCCGGTCGGTTCCGGCGCCAACCCAGTCTCCGGAATTCTCGTTGGGGGCGGAGGAGGAGGCGGCGCCGGAATCGACGTCGGAGACAGAAATGCAGCCGTGAAGGTGGTCTCTGACCAAATCTTTCAGATTCTTCTGGAGATTGGACTCGTTGTGGTCTCTGCACCTATCCCTCCGCCTCTCACGGCTGTTGTGGTCTCTCAAAACGCACCCGAACGGCGCAGAGGAGGCCAGCTCCACCTGCGAAGACGCCATTGAAAGGGAAAACAATAAAATCTGCTCTGTTTTATATAGATAAATTTATTGATTTGTTTTTCTCCTCTGATTCAATCCAATCAGAAATAGAATTTTGCATAGAGAAATGGAAGAGAAAGACATTAGAGGATGAGGAATGAGATGGGTGGAGAGATTGAAAAGAATAGCAACCTCACAGCATCCATGGCGGATTGATTCAACTCTCTTTCTATCAATCCGTCGATCCCTAGAAATGGAAAAACGGGTTTTTTTACGCACAAAAAACAGAGCAACCCCATTATAGACTAAAAATCCTAAGCCACAAACTCATAATCCGCCTGCAAATCCTATAATTAGAAAAGGGGAATTTGTGGGTTCCAAAGATAGAGAAGCCAAATAAAGAAAAAAGCATAAAATTAGAAGTTATCGAGCAGAGGAAGAAGAAAACAGAGGAAGTGAAAATGAATGAAACAGTGACAGAGGAAAGTTCAGGGAGACGTTGGAATTGGAATTTAAGCCGTTGTGTTTGGGACATTCAATTTTGTGCGACGGTTACGGCTCCACATTTTCTCTATTTATGATATTTCTGGCCTTACACATTTTTATTTTTTATTTTTTTTATTTGAAAACTACGTTTTTGACTTTTCATAATATTAATTAATGATTTCTTCATCTTAAAAAATAATGATGATGATTTCTTTAATATGGGATTGAATTATGTTACCATTTTGGATTTTATGTTGGAATTAACTTCATGACTTTGCTTTTGAATGATTTTGATTTGAATGAGTTCATGTACCTAGATTTTTTTTTTTTAGTGAAAACTGAAATACTTCGTTAACTAAGTGAAATCAAATCTCGAAACAAGCAGCTCTACCTATAGAATGAACTACATTATTCGCAGACAAATACACAAAAAAGAGCTTAACTTCTTCAAAATCCAACACTAATCTACATCAATCATCGACCATCATGCCATACAAGCTTCTCGTCTAAGACCCTATCTCGAGGTCCGACACCACCCTCTTCGCATCCAATTCGACCTCCACTCCACCCGCTTCCATCCGAGCGGACGCAGCCATGCTAAAGCCTTCCGAAGAGCCGTCGCCTCCACCATCGCAGACAACTTGGCTTCGCCCCCCACCGCTGGCAACCTCCACCCAGCACTTTCCCTGAACTATCGCAGAGTACCCAACCTCCCCCAAACTTGTCAGCCCCAAACGTAGCCCCGTCCACATTTAGTTTAACCCATCCACATCCACATCCACATCCACATGTACCTAGATATCTAATTTATGATTGGAGGATAAATTTGAGACAAATATTATATATTATGTTTTTTTTTTTCATCCTATGTCTCATTGTACTCTTTATATAATAAACTAAATGTATGCTACTCAGTTGATTTGAGAATATGTTGTGTTTGCTATCTAATTAGGGTGGAAAAGTGATTAGATGTTTTGCATGAGATAATTTTAATAGAGTTGTTCTTGTTACCAAAACATGCATTGGAATTGTTGTGTTTGAGAAGACAAACAATCAAAATGTTGGTTTATTGACCCACATAAATAGATTGGTTTCTAAACATTTTAAGTGGCAATCAAAATATTCCAAAGATGTTGGGAGGTAAATGAAGCATGTTGTGGGTGAGTTTATTTTTTTTGCTAAAATATTTTTTGGTACTTAACATTTTGTCATTTAAGAGTTTATTATTGCATTTGGTTTTGGATCCAAAATAATGAGTGCTAAAGTCATTAGGTTAATTTCTATATCACAAATAAATGTTATGTTTCATAGTAATAAATAAATTGATTGTAAATTAATACGTCTATCTAAATAAATAAAAACAAAACCTCAATTTTTGATCATACATAAAATCAATACAATTCATTCATGAATGTTAAAACTTGACGATGAAACATCTTGTGGTGGTAGTGGTTGGGGCCTTTATAGAAGATAGCCCCATTTGAGAGAAAAAAACAAACCCCAAATTAAGACAACATTGTACGTTCTTGGTTATACTTAAACCCAAACAAAAGCACAACAAATTATGTCTAGATTGTTACTTACTCTACTATGCATAAAGCTCGAACGAAAACAATGTAACATACTCCGAATTAAACCGGCTTTGATAAAAGTCTAGTACCCGACAAGACATCATAGAGGGGTCACGTGCCCTCCCTACTGACTATCCTATTAGATAACTTAATTATAGAGCCTCATTAATTCTCCTTTTTAAGTCATTTTCGTACACCCATACCCATTAGAGAAAACTCCGATTCATTCCAAAATAATTGGATTGTGGTGTCTATTTAAAGACTTATTTAGGCAATTGTGTGCTATATTCCTTGCACTGCTTGGTGTTAAATTAATTCGACCTTCTATACTTAAAAGCCTTTGTTTCTCATATTACTATATTTAATTAGATTTTCTAATGGATGATGATGAATCTAAGCTAAACACTATTTGGCTTAGGCTAAGTCATCAATAAGAGCGCGACACCTCATTAAAAATAGAAGGATCCAGGGATCGTTCCGCTCTCACAAATTCATGAGATGGGTATTGATCATATTAGATATTGTGTCATCCCCTCATGATCTTGACTTAACCTAATCCTAAAATGGATATAGCTCATATACATATTATTCACTTCCCAATGTTACATTTTTTGTCACATTGAAAAGAGATTGGTATATGATATTTGTTATATATGCGGCAAATAAGTGGTAACCAACTGTTGATCGGTGGAGGTTAATTCCTGTCCAAGAAGCTACCTACGTATATATCTCATAATTATTTCCTAAAACAGAACTGATATTTAATTAAAAAATAGTTTATGTTAATTGCGTAACAAGTAACACAAAGTCTCTCTATATAAACATGAAGAAAACAGTAAACACTCACTCACTCACTCAACATTCATTAATCACTCCTCAATTAATTATCTTGCTGATTGAAGATGGAGATTGTTAATGAAGATGGTTTCTACATGGAAGGTCTCGCATGCCCACCTTTGGATGATTTTGGATTAATCTTCACTACTACTTCCATAGCTGCTGATTATCGACCACCCATTGATGTCGACTTTTCTGGTTTCTTTGACGATTTGGATGACAATGGAGACTTGTTGATCAAACAACCTGTGGAGAAGAAGACCACTCTTTCGAAGCATGGAAAAGGAAAAGAGATGAAGCTACTCCAAACCCTAAAGACAACACATGGGAAAGGCAAAGAGATGAGGCTTCTCTTAGCATCCAAACACCAGACCAACCTTAATGAACCTGCACCAATCTTCACCAACACAAGAATGTTAGGGTTGTGACAAAGCAGCAGATCATCACCAAGAAAAGAGCTGCTCCTGAAGATGTCGATGAACACAAGTTAGAGCAGACCATCAAGAAGGTCCGTCACATTTACCAGAAAGCTGCTGAAGCCAAAAGGGAGAGGCGGGCTGTTCTCATTGATTACGTGCCGCCCAAGCAACAACCCAAACCCAACGGCCGATTCAAATCCAAGAAGCTTCAGAAACTCTTTGCTGCTCGTTGAATTCATTAACGTTGTTGTGGTTTCTTGATCAAATTCCAAAGAGCCTCCTTGTCTGTAATATATTGTCCACTATTTCTATATATAAAACTCTGATCGATCATTGCAGCTAATTAATGTTCTTATATGCCTTTGTTTTTCCCTTAAATTATCTTGCTTGTTCTATTTCTATGCACACATGCATGATTCGAACATGCATTCTGCTTTTCATTTGTTCGATTGGATTTCAGGTAAGTGCATGCGCTCGTACTAGTTCATAATATACTGTGCTTAACACGATAACTATATAAATATGCCGGGTATACATTAGCACGATACGTACGATTAACTCAAAAGCATAATTCAACACATTTTGTACGGTAAATTCAACACGTGTGATATGAAGATGTACAACATGTTTGACACGCAACAAACCGAACACATTTGACATATTGTAAAGATTAAGTTATAATTAATATACACTTAAGTGTGTGCGTGTTAGGCGTGCAATTGGCCATGTATCACAACATAATTAATCAACTGTGTATGCTTGTTTAATTTTAAAGGTCCAGATAAGCACAACACAATTATAAAATGCGGGATGTCAAATACACTAATTTCGTGTTTTGTGTCGTGTTACAACGCAAATTGACATCTCTAATCTAGAGAGGTATGATTGATATTAGTATTATTTTATTCTTGAGCATACCTTAATTGTTTTCTTAATTAAGGTTAGGCTCATGCATGCACTTTGTGCATGGAACTAAAAATGTAGGTTGTCTCCTCATGTATGTCTCTTTCTGTAATAGCCTATATATAACCCAATCTCTTTGGTGGGCTCCACTTGGACTCCCTCCCTCAAAAGTCTAAAACCACCCAAACCTCAGTCCTCACTCCTCACTGTCACTAACATCTCTACCATTCTCACACACACAAAAAAAATAGTTTTAAAATAAATAGTAGAAGCTAGCTAGTAGAGCTTTTACACTGTTATTTTCATGAAGCTCTTCACATTGATAAAAGCAAAGCAAAGCAAAGCAAAGCAAAGGAAAGAAAAGCAAAAACCCATATTTTCCCCATACCCACAAAACAATTTGCTAAAGCTATAGCCCTCAGCTCTCCACCTTACCTTCCCTCACCTATTGCTTAATTTGCTTTGCTTTCCTCTTTACATATCTCTTTCTCATTTGAATTTGGTGTTTTTTTTATATGAAATAAACCCATACAAAGAGCATCTTACTCCAAAACCAGATCCTCTCTTTGCCATCTTCAGCTCTCTCTTTCTCAAGTCACCCACCTGAGGAACCACACAGCTCATGAATTAATGGATGGTTTATAGTTGAATTTTGTTGGTACTTGCATGGCTCCTCCTCATGGAAGACCCTACCATCTTACCATTTCCATTTCTGGTCTCTTTTTCTTCTTTCTTCTCATCATTATCACCACAACAACTACTATGGCTCATCAACATGAGACCCACTACCATAGCAGATCACACCTCTCACCACCACAACCTACACCATCTCCTGCTGTTTCTGCTGCTATGAGATCTTCAGCAATGACAACTAGAGCTGCACCTGGAGATGAAGGAAGCTCACCTTCAACATTTCCATGGCAAGAGAGAATGCTCAATGACAGTGCACATGAAGTCCCTAGTGGTCCAAATCCCATTTCAAATTAATTAATAGGTCAACAAAAGGACAGCAAGTACATCTAAACCCATATCATTTTGTAAGTGTTCTTCAATTACATTTATATTTTGTAGTTTGTGTTTGTCTTCCTTCTGTATGTATATTTTAAGTTTTCTATCCGTAGATGAGTGTCATGTTTTTATCTTGAATTTTTATCTCAAAATGAGAGTTGCATTTTTTTTTTCCCGGAAAAACTTAATAGTATTTGTATAATAAGTTACTTAATATTGATTGAATTTATTACACATGATTATGAGACTGCAAGAGAGAAATATACCATGTTAATAGAGTGATTAAAATATATACAAACTCCATTCATGAACCACCTTGAGTTCTCCTTCTTTGATATTGTATGAATGAAGTCTAGTAGTGTATTTTTAAAGTGAATAATCAAATGAAAGCAAAGTGAAATTTTGTTGTCATCTCAAGAACAAAATATGTGGATTTTTATTTTCAAGAATCACATTTTATGAGAGAGAGAGATGATGGGGCAAAATATTATGCATAGTTTTGCGTGTATATAGAGAGCAATATTGGGATCCAAAGCAGAGACCTGAATTGGCAAAACAAGCCCTGTGCATCTTTAGAAACTACAATCATGCCCTTCTTCTCATAAAAGCCTGAAACAAACTGCCATAAAAGTCTGCTTACTGTCCTCATCTATCCTCTTGTTTTCTTGCATTCCACAATGTACCTTTTTGCACTATCAATTGCTTAAATTCATTGCTCTTTTATTTTCATTCTGTTTTTGGGTTTTCAAGTACTCACTATTTATTTCTTACACCAACACAATGGCATTCCACATTTTTCATCATAACCACCATTGAGCTTCAACATGTCAATTGAGCTCAGGGTTAAGCCCGACAATTTGGATCCAAATTTACAAACATCTTAAATTTGATTCAATCCAATTTGATTATCTTTTTTATTGGATTCAGATTGTCATCTCTACTCAAAGTTTGTTTCTAATCACTTTTCAATTAGTGTTAACGTTTTCTAAGGAGAGTCTGATTCCAATCTCCTTTCAATTAGTGTTAACAAGACGTTCAAATGTTCGTTTAGTAATAACAATTATGAGTTGCCTACCTTTGTTTTGAGGATTGTGTATTGTATTCACTTTGAGTAACTAGTGTGTCAAAGACTCAACCTTTAATTTGTTGCAGCAAACTATTGTGCAAGCCTGTGTTCTGCACAATCCCCAGTCAGTCATTCAGAGAGAAAAATAAATGTGTATATATATATATATATATGAGAGAGAGAGAGAGAATAAATTCTGGTTGAATACAAGATCTACCAATTATCATAGACATTTGAAAGAACATTAACAAGTTAGTGAGCTAAATTGTATCTTGAACTAATATAAGAAATATGAACCAATACTTTCAAAAGAGAGCCGAACCAAAGAGCGAATCCAACTACTTTCACCATTCAACTTCCTTCCACCATACATTTGCAATTAATGGAACAACAAAGTACATAGATATGATCCTTGATAATGTATTCCTCTGGTATGGGAATTTGGAAATCTGAATATTCCAACCTAGCTTCTACGGTTTATACCGTTGTTTGAGCTTGTGGGAACAAAATTCCCTAACCACCACTCTGTTCTATAGTAAGTAGTAACTATGTTTCTATTCCACCTCCAAAACATTGAATTTTAAATTCGCAATCATTACCATAGCATGTGATACAATCCTTCCCGAGTTCCCAGCCATAGCTTCCGATTCCATCTTGTGTTGCATTGAATCCTGTGGAGCAAGCTGTACATTGCAGTTTTATAATGTAAAGCAGGTAAAGGGTCATAGAGAGGGGCTCTGTGCTCGACACATACACGATCAGTGGCCTTTGAAATTAACACTCCCTTCTTATGTAGGTATTTTTCTTCTACACGTGGGTCACTGCAAACATATCCTTTTGCAAGCAGACCCGAAACCATAGGTAATAAATCAAATGATAAACAAACCAACCAGGAAATAGATGAAGCCATACAGATGGTACGATCGAGAAGCGTCTAGGTTACCATTCAGCTGCAAAATATTATATGCAAGTCAATTATCTATTGGCAAAGGGCAGTTATTACAAGGTGCTAAGTTGATAGTTAATGACAAAAGAGCACAATAATGATACAACATAGCAATGGAATTGAAGGAGAGAAATATGACATGAAATATTCAACAAAACCATACTGAAAACAAAACTACAAGAGTGTCCATAGTTTCCGTTTGTTTCTTTTCTTATCAGCTTGTAAAAATCTCTTAAAAAGTTATTATGTCAAACCAAAGGAAAAAAATGTGTGTTTATTTATTGAACATTCTTCTCCAGATTTGAAGGTAGACTCAATTACAAAGACAAGTCCTCTAAGATACTCCCTCCATCCGAAAATAAATCTCCTGCTTACTAAATCTGTTTGCCCAAAATAAGTGTATTCTTTTCTTTTTGGTAAGTGAATTGCAATTGATTTGTCAGTAATACCTCTACGGTGAGTTGGTTAGAACCACTTGTATTTTTACACATGGGGGCATATGAAGGAAAGACAATCACTGATGAAATCATCCTTAAATTTTTCAAAACAATTAAGCAAGACACTTATTTTGGAACGGATGGAGTATAAACATTTTCACGGATAGAGTATATTCACAAAATTAGTGTTAGTCCATATAACCAATTCATTCTGTCATTCTAAGGAAGTGGTCAATAAGAATATGGCTACCTCAAAACATTTTTTTCTAGAATGTTGAGAAGTTCTACCCGACGAAGAGAGAGGTATTTTAAACATTCTAGAAGACCCTTCTCGTTTCTTGCGAACATCAACTGTCACAATTGCTCCATTTTTAAGTCTACATAATACAACACTAGTATTCGATCCCGTGCGTTGCACGGGTACCATAACAAAAAAGATTGCTCACCCGATTAAAATATAATGTGAAA
>JAYMTH010002315.1:0-12819 GCA_036897465.1 Pelargonium australe
TGTGACTGTAAGGGGTTACCCTCTTTTGTCCTGGTCTGGCTCGGACCTCTAGCGTTTGGGATGCAAAATGTAATTGTTTATTACTATTAATGAAATTACGCATTTCCTTTCAAAAAAAAAAAGTTTATTCCCAATTTTTTTTCTAATTCAATTATTATTTTTTCATAAACAAAATTTTATTGAGTCGCCCTCGAATATCATGCACTTCAATTATCATAGTTTTGATTAGCATAACAATTATTAACTTCGTCCTAAGGTGAGAATGAAGATGAATTATGAAATAGGTCGCTCGTTAAGCCCCTGAATGATTTTCTCATTAATTAGTAGGTCTGGAAGTTGATGTGAGATGATGATTGTTTGATTTTAACTTTGGAGTATTATAAAGAAGCAAACATCTCTCATGTTGGTTAAATCAAGCATAGATATAAAAGTAAATGTTTAACACTAATCTAATTTGAGTTTTATTTGGTTCTTAAATTTTGTTATCCATAAGAATTTTTGCTGACTTAAAATAGTCCATGTCGTTAATCTATGTCAACTTCATCATTAGAAACATAAATATGGTAATTTTTACAGTTATAGAGACTGTCTTGTTTCGTATTAGTAGAATTTTGCTCCGGCTTTGTTGAGATTGTGGTAATGGTTGTGACGTTTGTGGCTTTCCACGACAGACGATGAGCGTCGACTTAGTTGCTACACACCATTGCTTAGATTATTTTGAGTTTTAATACGAAAGTTCAAGAACAAGATAAACAAATTTCAAGAATCGAATTGAGATCCATATTAAATTAAAGCTTTTATCAGTAGGAAGGAAAAAAGAGAGGACAAAATCCAAAGGAATAGTTTAGTCAGCAATGTGTTTCTTTCTTGTGGGTGGCTTCTTTACCATTTTTATGTATTGACCCTCCACTTTACTTCACTTCCGTTTTTGGTTTATCTTTGTTTTCGATCTCTTTCTGGAAACCATCGATCGCACATACACATGAATATGATGCTGCCATTTTACATTAAAATAAGCTTCACTTCAGCTTTCACTCACCTTGCTTGTTTCACGGTTCATAACATCCAACATATTATTAAATCATAAGCAACAACAAAGCCAAATATACCAATTGCAACTTTTGTATTATTATAGCAATAATCACACACAATCCAGAGCCAGAAGATGGTGCACAATCGTTGTCTAAAATATAGCTGTAATCAATAAGTTGTTTGGTAGTTATTTTCAATATTTAATGAACAAGTAAGCATCAAATATATGTGTCATTGTTCTATGGACACTCCCAAAAGAGAGAGCTCAGATGTCATTTGTTTCATTGCCTTTAACTTTGGTGACTTCTCCAATCGGCAACAAAGAATCTCCTTTTCTTTCACCTTAAAATAGACTCCAACCTCACAAACAAAAAAGAAAAATTTGTGTTAGAGGAATAACAATCACATGCGGGTGAATAAAAAAAAAATACTAGAATAATACAACGTATTAAAACACGAACAACTAAAAGTTATGTCAGTCTATTAGCCCTTCACTCAACCCATTGCAAATGTTGTTTTCATTACAGTATTTTCATGCCAACTAATGACTACCTTTTTAGTTTTGGCATTTGTTGATGTTGAACTCACTCCAACTATTCTTAATTCAAGAGCCATTATGGTCATTACTAGAAGAGTTCAAAAATAACACCCTCTATATATGACTTGATTTAAAAGGATTGAACAATAAATAAATAGACACAAAAAAGACAATTATACTCATATGACCATGGACTACAATGTTCCTTCATATGTTCATGTTGGTTGAAACCACAGATCCCATGTTCTTTTCAATTGTTTATATTAAATGCATTAAAATCCAATTAAACACATTAGACTTAGAGCACAGTCTTATGGCTTTTTTTAATATATATTACAGTTTTTCCTACTAAAGGAGGAGTATTCACACATGTATTTTATTTACATATATTTTCTATGTATTTGGTATAACTAATGAAAATATTTAGGGTAAAAAATGGACATTTTTCAATGTTGTAATATATTTACTTACATTTATCGATTTACGTGAAGAAAAATTATATTTACTATTTTTAGTATTTAAACGTTTATGAATTATACACTAACAAGTTGTAAAAGTTTATTATAATACGTCAAATCTTATGGAATAAATTTAATCGATTTTTTTCGGAAAATCTATAACAAAATAGGTACAAAATATTAACAATGGTAGTAAATTCATTAAAATATTGAAACTTACCCATTTTCTACTCTAAACATTTTCATTAGCATATGAAATACATGTAAAAATTTATACATGGAAAAATACTTTTCCTAATATATATATATATAGCAAATTTTCTTCTCCTTCAAATTATACATCTAATATACACATAGAGAGGGAAATAAATCTAAGTCAACTTATTTTTGACTTAGATTAAATGAAACTAATGTAGTGATGACAACTTATTAAATTTGACTCATACTCAGTCAAGTAAATTGTTGGGAGCGGAGCAACTCGTCCGCATCCATGAATTTTACTGATCATGTGTCATCACAATGGATGACTTCCCTTCAAATTAATCAAGAAAGCTTCAAGCTTTAGAATCACAATTTTGAGTATAACAAAATCAGAAACAGAGCAAACATACGATTCAAAAATAACTCGAGAACAACCAATGTATATACAATGAAAGATATCTTCTATATATAAAACCCCATAGCTCCGCAAGAGGCATGCATGATACGATGGTAGCAATAAAAAGATATTAAATTTTGGCACTTGTTTCAAATATTACAATTGTTTTAATTTCTGTTTCTATAATTATAAAGCTTATTAGATTAAAATATTGGAGTATTATATACGTTGAGGACATTGTATCACAGTCAAGCTATACATGTGTTCCAAACTACGAATATTATTTCGTCCAATATTGAAAACTGAAGTCTTAAGGTACAAATCTGTTGAACCTTCTTTGTCGCAGAGAAAACAAGAAAATGGAGTTGTTTATTAAGTGATGATCGAGGTGCGTTGGAACTGGTGCATGCAGCATGACATTTCATTAATGAATCTTTTAATACAAGAAACATGATCAAGCTATAGCCAGCTGTTGATTCATTGATTGATGTTGGTAGTTGCATGGTGCAACCAGTATGAATCGAAGGCATTGATATCCAGTGCTCCAATGATTGAGTCTTCACTCTCATGAACATGACTACCATTTTGCGAGTTCATCCAATAATTCACCATTGATGCAGCTTCTATGGCATTACCATTTGCAGATTCTTGTCCATGACCACCACTCGCAAAGAGGTCTTCAAAACAAATATCATCAAAATCGATCAAAAGCTGTCCTCCCTCGTCCATGGACTTGATGATCTCATCTTCTTCACCCATGGACATGTTCTGGTTCTGATTCTGACTCTGATCTTGATAATCTGGATCTGGTGGATATGGAATGTGGATCATCTTTTTCAACCGGACAGCTGTAGTTCGAATCACCCTGCTATTATTATTGTGATTCTCACCAATAGTCTTATCAGCATCTTTCAATCTTTGGCGTATTTTGCTATTCCAATGATTCTTGATTTCATTATCTGTTCGCCCTGGTAACCTTCCAGCTATCAGAGACCACCTGCATGCATCCATATGATCAGTAACTAAAATTACATGATACATATATATATATAATATATGTATGTATACGTACCTGTTGCCGAGAAGGTTATGTAGTCGGATAATGAGGTCTTCTTCATCCGGAGAAATGTCACCTCTTTTAATGTCAGGCCGGAGATAGTTGAACCACCTCAGCCGGCAACTCTTGCCGCATCTCTCAAGTCCTACATTAATATATGTACATACAAATTAATTATATATGGTGGATCATCATGAATTGATCAAGATTCAAGACTATATATATATACCAGCTTTTTGTGGAAGGACTCTCCAATTGGCAGGTCCATGAGTGTTGATGAAATTGGTGAGGATTGAATCTTCCAAGGAAGACCAAGCTCCCTTTCTCAACCCTACTTTCCAGCAACATGGTCTTCTTCCCATCCCAATTTTATGCTTACGATCTTTTGCTTATAAATTACTGTATATACATATATGAACATGTGCCCTGGCTAAGCTACTTATATATACGATCAGATCCATATAGTTGTTTATTTTAAATTCTAATAAGACAAATAAACAAGAATGCCACAGTAGCTAGCACTTGTCATTTTTTTTACTATTATATCTTACAACTTATTTTACTATATTAAATATATACTAAATAAAATAAAAAAATTCCTTGTGATGTGATTAGTTTTTAAATACTTACCACTTATATAATACACACGTACTAATAAGGTTTAAGATCGATAGTATGTGAATATATAATACACATACAAACATTATTTTTGGAGTCCATCACCTTGAATGATAATTGGGCTCGACCCCAAAATTAAGGGTTAAATTTATCAATGATCCTCCAACTATATACCTTAATCACATATGATCCTCTAATTTTATTTTTAATCATAAATGATCCTCTAACTTATACACCTTAATCACACATGATCCTTTAACTTTATTTGTAATCACAAATGATCCTCCAACTATACACCTTAATCACACATGATCCTTTAATTTTATTTTTAATCACAAATGATCCTTCAACTATTGTAATTAATCATCCTTGATCAAAAGCTCATATTTTAGAGGAAAAAATAAACGAAGACAAATGAAACCAACACGTCGTCACTTGACGTGTTTGCCTCATTAGATGGGCTTGAGAGTACTGGAAAGACATTCCAATTGGGAGAAATTTTTTCGATACATTCAGACGAAGAATAAGTGATTTTGAAGAAAATGGTGGGACTGTTTGGGTCTTAACGTGATATTGAGTGTTAGGGTTTAGTCTTCACGTGATCATTAAGAAAAAGAATGAGAGTACTTGAAGAATAAGAAGTTGGTTTGAAAGAAATCTAACCTGTAAGATGTTGGAATTGGTGGTCGGCAAAAATTTGAGATCATTATCTTTCTGGATTGCTTCAAGAAATTCAGAGTTGGGGTATACTTTTGAAGAACAATTAGTTGAAGATTAACGAGTCATTAAGTTTGAATAACATAAACTTTCTTGTTATATTGTCTCTTTCCGTTTAAGTTCGGAAGTAAATAAGAAATTGTGATATTTTGATGATAAATATTAGTTTTGTTGTGAAAAGTATCAACCTGTTGTATTTGTTTGTTGATCAAATTAGTAAAATGATTTACCTGATTTACCTTCTTATCCCCACCATTTATCAACCATAGTTTCAGAGACATGGAACTAATTTAATTAAAACTTGCAATTTATATCAGAACTCGCGGATATGATTCAATCAAATTCGGATATGTTTTAATCGGATAAACTCGCTCATCTTTTCACTAAAATTTGAATTTTATTCGATTCGAACTGGTTTCAGATCAAATTCGGATTACTCTTTTTTCAATACAAATTCACAAAAACTCCATTATAAAATTTGAATTATCACATCTAAATTCAATATAGTCAACTCAATTCATTCTTTGCTTGACATTTTTCATTTTTATTTGTAATAAATTAAGTAGTTCATAACTAATATGTTCTCTTGTAGTTAATGAGTTCAATAATATTTTTAATAAGGTGTTTTTGGAGTTCATCAAATTCCATTAGTCTCTTTTTTTTTTTTTCTTTCTAAAATATGAAATTTTGATCATGGATGATTAATTACAATATTTGGAGGATCATATGTGATTAAAAATAAAGTTAAGGGATCATGTGTGATTAAGGACTATAGTTGGAGGATCATTTGTGATTGAAAATAAAGTTAAAATATCACATGTGATTAAGGTATATAGTTGGAGGATCATTTGTGATTAAAAATAAAGTTAGAGGATCATATGTGATTAAAACTCTATCTGAAAGAGATACGGTGGATTTATCCATTTTTAACATAAAACCCTCAATCCAGATTGAGTCTATTTTCTCTCTTCTGCTCGGTCACAGGTTCGATATATTCACTATATACTTTTTGAATATTGGTTGTGATGCAAAGATTGTAGATTGTTGTATACCTTAGATCCTCCTATATTGTTAATTTTGCTGGATCAGTAATGCTAAATTATGTGAATTATTTGATGGGTTTTCCATTAAATTTGGTAGGGTTTTGTAGATAGATATATTTTGTATTCACCAAACCCTTTGGAATCATTTTAAGGGCTCCATTTTATTTGTTACTTTGATGAGTTTGATTTGATTGGGTTCATGAGTCTGTGATATATTCATTTGTTGATTTATAGATTTGTATCTTCACGATTTGCTGAATTATCTTATGGGTTTCATTTGATTCGATCGGGTTTAATTTTGCAAGTCAAAATTTATATTTATGGTTGAAACCGAAGAGTATAGATTTGATGGGTTCCATTGGATCTGGTCGGATTCAGTGAACAAATAGAGATTCAGTCGTTGATTCACTCTCCAGCAAACACTTAAGTGTTTGTGCACCTATATGCTCTCTTTCTCGAAAAAATAATTTTAGTTATGATTGAAACTGAAGAGTTAAGATTGTTAAGCACATTGTTCTTGCTGAATTCTTCGACTTATCCTAATAATACGTTGATGTCTATGTTAGAAATTTGAAGAAATGGGGGAAGAAGAACCCGGGCGTTATCTTTACCTGCAAACTATGGATCGTCTATATTCGGTGAGTTTGAATCGTGACAATAAGCTTTCCAAATCTTTGAATGTACTTTTGGAATTTCCCCAACGAGCATCTTGCAGTAGGTGCAGGTATCAACATTGTCCATGGCCAATTTTGGATGATATGCTTTATGTCCTTCCGGGCAAATCCCTGTTCTATTATAAATGGGAAGATAAGAACTGGGAACGAGGTTTTGAGGTTTATGATCTTGTTTCTCGTCTTTGGAGTCCATTACCTTCATATTGTCTTGGATCCGGGCCGTTGAATCACTTTGTTCTCGGGAAGAAGCTCTACGTAGACACCGGAATGGACAATTTCTCTGTTTTTGACACGCGGGTTAGGAAATGGTTCCTGGACGATGGGAAAATGATTAAGTCTTTCAGGATGGTTTCGCGGGCAATGCCCAAAATGGAGAAGTACCTCAAGGTTGATAATATGCATGTCCTGTTCGGGTTTTGCGAAGATTTACCCTACGCTTATCTCGTTTCTATTGCTGATGGTGATGTGGATTGTGACGACCGAGTTTATCTTCGTTGTTTTCAACCTCTTGAAAAAGACTTTTTCAACGACGGAGTTCTTGTCAGCAACAAAAATTACATATACCGAGGTGTATATGTTCCTATCGGAGAAGATAAAATGTGTTGCATTTATAGTTATGATTATGGCCCCGTCTCCGACTCTAGATGGAATTATGAATTTGTTATTTGCGTCATTGTTTTCTCTGTATCTTCTGCCGCCGGAAAGATTGATCCTAAGATCGCAACGAAGATTTTTCAATCTGAATACATTCAACCATGTTGTTGTATGTTTTTAGACGTTGATATCATTTCTTCTGAATCATACACCGTCAAAGGGGATGGTGTGGCTCAAATAATACGACGAGCCTTAATCTATGAATAGAAATTGATGCTTTTCTTATAATAATAATAAAACATTTTTTTTTAAATTTTTTAGTCATACAAACTCATTTGTTCATGTTGTCTTTCATTTTAGAATGTTATATTTTGTCTTCATTTGTTGAAAGTTATTTTCTCATCACGAGAAAGATGTGGAATCTCGAGTTATTGATAGAATTATTGTCATATTAGTCTTAAATTGGGTGATAGATAGAAGATAGTGGAGGAATTTGATGTGCCTCGAAATTTTACATGATTAACCCGACCTTAACCAACTTCGAATTCAGTTCAGGTTGGGTGTCGGGTCTGTTGGCTCTAGCCCCAAACGCAGTGATTCGTGAAGATAAAATTGAAAGGCCAGTTCAGCCTGATTCATTTGCTTCTATTCTAATTTCTAAATCAAATTCCATCTAACCCTAATTCTTTTCATTTTTTATTATTTTAAAATCAAACGATCTTTAAACCGAAAAATCCAAACTTACAATACTAGAAATAGAACTCGAGACATTCCCCAATGTAAATATAAAAGCTTCTTACTCAAAATTAGGAAGTCAAGCAAGCTCACGAGCCACCGAATTCGCTTAACAATTTACAAACGTACAATCGACATTGTCAAAATTATTGACAAAGTGCCAAACAATCATCCATAAGCAAAATCAACCCCTAGAAGCATCTAAGAGGTTGCAAAAACATTATGTGAATATCAACACATTTAGCGTGAGAATAAGATCTCTACCGAATATTTAAAGCACTACGGTATGTAAAAGTGAACAAAATAAGAATGAACCGTTTCACATTTGATTTATAATCCAAACGCTACTTAAAGATGTAAAAATGCAAGCATATTATAGTCTCAAGCATTAAATGAATATTTGAAAGATTAAGAAACAATTCAAAATAATTACACAAAACACCATTGAAAGCTAAAGACTATGGAAGGTATAGGAATTTTTCCATTAGCCTTCAGTTTTGACAAATTCCAATTTTCTCCTGAAACTGAATAATATATATAGATATATATATATCATGTACATTTTACAGAACAAGGTTAGAGGCAAATGAGAGAGCAATGCATTGTTATGCACCTAAGGATCAGCTTCTCCGACTACAGCATCGTCCCCGGAGTCATAATCGTCTTCTTCGCTCAGCTCCTCGTCGCTAGAATTCTCCTCCGGCACAGCCCCAATATCCTCTGGTTTCGCGTACTTCTCGCAATACTCTGAAAATGGACACAGTTTAATAAAACACGAGAATCCAGCATAATACATATTGTGGTACGTCTAACATAGAGCTAATAATTTGGATGCAAACACGAGAGCGTCTGAAATTTGACCAACATTTATGCAGGTATGGGTCACATATAGTAGATTTGATTGATTTTCGGGTAATGTCGAGTTCATCATAGAAGAAATGCACATTGGATTGTGCAACACACGCATTTTCCTTGCAAAACATGTGACCTGACCTGAAACCGCACACCTTGTGAGTCGGGTTAGGGTTAAGGTCTTTAACGAAAAACACAACCTGGAACCTGAATTGTCAACTCTGTAACCGATTCGATGTTATGGTGCTTTACAAAGATAAAACCTACTTCCAAGGTATCGTGTTGATGACCTAGTATGACAGACTTTGAGGGTAGCCACAGATATGTTATCTCACTTTTCCACACTAAACTATATATGAGTATTGCCAATTATAGATTATTCTACAAATTGATTCTACTAAGAATTGCATAAAATATATCACTCAATTTTGAGGGCGAAACGGATCAAGCAAACCCGAAATCCAATTCGAAACCCACAACCCTTTCAGGTTGGGTTAGGTATTTCCAACCCGGACCCAATCTGAAACTCGAATTTCCCGTTTTAGTCGTAGGTTTGGATTGCCACTTGAACACCAAGCACTTAGACTTTCTCACAAAACTGTTTCAGGTAATAGATGCTCAAACTCCAAAAGTAAATATTTAAATCTGAAATGACGATACCAGTTGACAATCAAACAAACATTATCAATACTTGATATCGCCTTTTGAAGGACATGACGAAAATGGTTTGGCCATACATACATACACAGAATTTGTGCTCAACTGCACATAAATGCACCAAAACAGAACAATGATGCCATCCAAATTAAAAGCTAAAGGGAAAGACTGGCGGGTTATTGATAAACATACAAACATAAGCCCATAGGAGAAGGAACTAAACACTCAAAGTTCAATGACTAGTTTGGCTTTTATAAAGTTTAGTAACTACATTGGTAACTTTTTGAAAGTTCAGGGACCTCCCTGACTTTTTCCCCCAACATTTTAGACAGATTCACTAGAAAGTTTGTCTTGACTCGCATACCCACAACAAAATAAGCATCAGATGGAAATGTTACTTGTCCTCAATCCAGCCTAGTGCGATTATCGAGCATAAAGAAAAGGATAATTCATGACTCGAAACAATCGGATTTGAATAAATGCTAAAAGACAGCAGGAGTTTCATCAACCACATAAACAAATTCATACAAGAAGGTGTTTTCGAAATTGGAGAAGTTTACTACCTTTGACTCTTTCATCGTAAGTAGGTCGGTCACGCATCATTAGAGCAGCAGCTTCTCCATTCAAAGGATCGGATGGGTTGGGGTACATAAGAAGTTGAGGAAGGAACACTTCAAATACATTAACCAAATCTACAAGGAAGAAAAAAAAAACAATCAATTAATATATCACAACAATACAAAACTCCGCAAGCAGAGAAAATATAACAAACGATAAAGAAAGTGAAATGATGGGATCTTTTACCAAACATGGGGCTCCACGTTTGATTTATAACATCTAAACATACTGAGCCAGACCTGAAACTCGGAATTACACCAAGATACATAAGACTCGGAACATTTTTTTACAGATATGAGTACTAGAAACTAACCCATATAGAAGCATTAGCATTTATGCATCGAAACAAGTGAAAGGACATAGTGTTTAATATCCATGAACTCACATCTCATCAACATTGGGGTGGTAGATTTTGTTGACAAAGCCAATGGAAGGAGATTTATACGGGTAAGCATCCGGTAGCTCCACCCTTATCCTCCAAACACCTCCCTCATACAGACCTACCGTATTTCAAAAGAAGAGAAAAAAAAAAATTACACACGAAGAATGAAAAATTCTATTCATCCAAATCTACAAACCCAAAAAAAGAAGAAAAAAAAAAACTACTAATGAACTTCATGTTCATAGAAGCAAATCATTAAACAACAAACTTGCATCACAAATAGAACAAATACAATGAATAAAAACACATTCAACAATATCTTTATGGAAAGGTTAAAAATTTCAATAGCACCTCAAATGTTTTCACTGCATCCGTAAATCATCAATTCATTCTCTCTCATTACGTGTTTTGCACATAACATTTTCTTATTAAATTTTTTTACAAAATGCCACGACAATCTAAAAAAAGACTAACCTACTTCCCATTTCACTTCATCATCTTCCATCTTTCCAATTTCGCTTGCGATATTTACGATTACTATGCACAAAGCACATGATTTTCTCCATTAAAAGGAAATCAAAAAATGTAGCATCTTGTTCTTGAACATCATAGCCGGGTACTAATCCATAATCACCCCCTTAAATCACACTCGTAGCATCCAATTAAGCTATAACAACAAAAAAATCAACATAAAGTACAAAAACCCCCACAAAGAGAAACATCACTGAATTCAAACACCGAGACACAAACCAATCACACACAAAATGTTCAAAACAAAACAAAAATCAGATATGGGTATAGAAGATTTATACTCTCTTTTGGCCCATTGAAATCCACAAAAAACTCTTGCATGCCATCATTGATCATCTCCACCTTGTAGTCACTCATCATCCTAATCCACACAAATCAAACAAAACCCACAAAGTCAAATTCAATATAAACAATACCCACAACAACAAAAACAAAAACAATCGACCAAAACAAACAAAGCAAAAACATTTACAGTTTCATCAAATCCATCTCTCGGCGCTTGCTCGGAGACGACATTTTTTCCGGTGGGCGGAGGCGGAGGCCAAAAGGGTTGGTTGGGACAGTGAGTGGGTATAGAGAAAGCGAACAAAGAATTGGTTTTTGTGTTTCTTTTCTAAGAGACGCAAAATCGAAAAAGCGGTTTCAGACATGAATGAGTGAAAGCAGGACGAGTCCACGCACAAGGAGAGGACGGCTCGTCGCAGTAAATTAAGGTGTTGTGATTTTTTCACACACTAAGCTGTTTAATTAGTGGCACAATTAATTTCAAGCTAATTATTATTTTTTAGGTTTTAATTAGGCCTAGAAGTTAGGTATATATGTGATAGAGTAGTCCATTTGAAATTAAACTTCTACAGGTTCAGGTCACATAAAATATGTTGAAGTAAATTTGAGTTGCATCGGACAATTTTATATGAATTTGTAAAATTTTATAGTGAAATAAGATCTAATTCAGCCTACAAAATTGTTGAGTAAAATTCGGGTTAGTTGAATTTAAAAAAAAAATGGACTCAAATTTTGAAATGTTAGCTCTAAAATGTGTAATGGTAATTTTGTTCGGAAGTTTAGTTTTTTGAACATCGGTGTAGATCATGTATACATTTTGGTAAGACATTCTATTCTTTTGGAAAAATATGTAGGAATAATTAAAATTGGAGTTGATTTATATTTGACATATAATGTGATGATTGTGTTGTAATATTTAATATTGTTAATATAAGTTCTAAAATATTAAAAAATGTGATAATTTCCTATAAATTTTATTAAAGATAATTAAACAAACTATCTATGAGTTTTAGGAGCTCATGTTGTCATGTTCTATATATTTGATTGTTAGTGACAATAGCAATTGAGAGTTTAGTTCATTTTTCATAATATTCCTCTTATTTTTACTAATTGATTTCTCTCTTTGTGAGTATGTTAAGCGCTTTATAGTTTGAATTTTAAAATTATAAGTTGTGTCGAAAAATTTCCTAAATTTAGTCATCGATGAACTTGCATGCAGTGGCGGACCTACAACCATGAATGAGGGTCAACTGACCCCTGATTATTTCTGAAAATTAAAATTTTAGGTAAAGTTGTATACAATAATTTTCCATATATGTCATTTTGACCCCCCAAAATTTGAGATTATATACCAATATTCTCCTATTGTTTACTGCTGTATTTATAAGGCCCACTAAACTTATAGCTCTCATTGGTCCATTAAAACTAGA
>JAYMTH010002316.1:0-12818 GCA_036897465.1 Pelargonium australe
AAATTTAGGTACTAACTCTGGTACAATTAAAATTTGGGTACTAAATTGGGTTTCAGCCCAAAGTTTGGGCACCATTGATGCCTTTAACCCTTAAAAATTCTCTCTAAATTATGTTTCGTTAGCTTACGTTGACAATGTCATTTTCATCGTAGCAGAGATGATTACTCTCACACATTCACACTCAAGATGAAGTCAAGGACACTCACCTCATGTTTCATTTAAGAGGGTACTCACATTTGTTGTGTACAAGTCTAGTTTTGAAACTCTAGGTTGTTCAAGACAAGTGTTGGATTCGGGTATTAGATTTGTATATAGGGCATTGGGGGCCGTTGCTCCCACAAAATAAAATTATTACATTATAATACTTATATTTATCCATTATAACTCTATATTTGCTTTTATAATTTGATAAAATTTAAATTATTGCCCCCACACGATTCTGATTTTTTGTAACTATAATTTGATGAGAAAATTATTCAAATTGTTTTTCCCCACAAAACAAAATTTATGGGTCCGTCTCTCCTTATATAATGATTTTTTTTTTTTTGCGCTTCTTTCGGCACTTGGGTCGAAAGGCTAATCATGCACTTCAAGTGGCGGGAATTATTTTTTTGGTGCGCGCTGATCAGAATTCGATATGTCCTTTGATAATAGACGGTTCTTTTTAAATAGCGACAAACAAGACTATTGTAAAAAATTATGAAAAAGTATTGTTCGAACCAATTATTTTTTGTTGTGCGTGGGAAAACTCTCCATCGAACGCCTCTCCGTCAAATTTTAATTTCATTAATGATCAAAGAAGTAATACGAACTCCTGTAGAAACACAGGCAACATTGTTCAAAAATCACAAAAGTTCATAATAACATCCCAGAGTTGCTAAAATCTTCTTTTTTTCTTTTGAAACAAGAGAGTTAGCTAAATCTTAATACACCCATAGATTAGTAATGAAAATTATAATTTCTAACATAAACAAAAACTTCTAACATGAAAATTAAATAAATTTTGTAAAGATTCACGAAGAAAAAAACTGTCAAATAATTTGACCCAAAATATTGAAGTTCAGAGACCTAAACGGCTTATTCAAAGTTCAAGAACTAAATTGGTAACTTTTTAAAAGTTCGGGAACTTTTTTGACCTTTAATCCTTTTTATAAAGATTCTTGGAACCAGTTAAAAATGATACCAAATTCTTCCGTCATGCATAACAATAATAGAACAAAAACCTTGTTCAGCCATAGAATTCACCAACAAAACAGAAATAGGACATTAAGATCATAACAAAAAATCAACAAATTATCTCAAATTGGATGGTAAAATATTCAATGATTTATTTTTGTCAGTTATGTCATACATATATATTCTACCACCAATAAGTTTAAAAAAACAAAGCAACCAAGAATTCCTACTTATTTACAGATACTATCGGCTGGAGAAAAAAATGATGAAGTAACGGCTGAGCGCTCCTTCGCAGCTTCTTTGAATATGTGACATTCCAACCTGAAAAGAGAAAGTAAAAGGGAAAAAACAACCCATTTCGTGAACCAAACAATGAAGTAAAACCTTTACTCCAACACCGGACAAACAATATTCACCAGTTAAGTTTTAAAGGTGATATAAGAACTAACCTTGACAATGCCACTAGTTTAGATCTGTATCAAAAACCATTATTTTGGTAGAACAGGATGTTACTTTCGACATCAAAATTATCCCATGTAATATACACAAGTCCGGTTGTTAGTTTCAGAAAAACTCATGACAAATCAAATGACCCTTGCCCTTCATTGATTGCGTATAATAGTTTCTTGTACATGATTTCCTGTTACAAGTGAAACACTCATCAGCAGTGAAAGATGTGTTGAACAGATAGCTAGCAATAGAATACGAAAATTAAGAACTTCAATTCAAGGTATTGAGACGAGCACTACCTTGGTAGAGTAAGGTGGGAGCTTCAGGTAATTAGCACATGTCATAACACTAGGCAAGTCATCGTCTGCAGTCTCTGAAGGCCCGGTTCCATTGGCCGCTGTATTACTTGCCGTTGAAGAATGCTGCACAGCAATATCATGGAAATTCATTTAGAGTAAATTAACAGGTGACCTTGACAAGTCTATGTTCATGCATACAAATCATATTGCATAACACACCACAATCAGCAATCTTGCATTAATGTATATTAACAGCTAGGTCTGGATCTTGGATAACTAGATGAAATGGAACTAGGCTACACTTCATTATCTCATGGAACGTCCTAGACACAGTCCAAGGTTCAACTTGATTCTCAGATAAGTTGAAGAAAATGTAGAAAGAAAAGTATGTTGAGGAAACTACTTTCTCAAGTAATTCTCGAAAATTTCATTCAATTAGAGGGTGGGAATCAAGCTGTCGAAATTGATATACCATATCTTTACTCACTACATGCAACTAATTTTATTGCACTCAATTTGATGAAAGTTGGTTTTCAACAATTGCCTATCACCATAATAGGATTACTTCGTCTCATATATCATTGAAAGTAGCATACCTTTATCACAATTGTACAAGTAACTAATTTTATTACACACGATAAGATGAAAATCAGTTTTTAACAATTGCCTATCACCATACAAGAAAATTTAGTCTCCAATATCACTGAAAGTAGCATACTGCATACCTTTCTCACGATCGTCAGCTTTGGATTGAGAACAGCCAGTCCACCAGGTGGAAGCCTAGGTGCACCAGTAACAAACTGGCAGAAGGCACGCTGTTGCTCTGGTGTAAATTCTCCCATAATCTCCAGTAACTGAACACATCACAGAAACTCAACGTATTAATCATATAAAACCCACAAAGATTCAAATCATAGAACTTGCTTTTAGAGAAGCATGCATACATTTACAATTGCGGGGCTCTTGGCAGTATAACCATGATCAAATTTAATATGATCAGCAAGGGTATCAGTCTGAAAAAATTAGAAGTAAAAATTAATATATGAACATATAACATACATAGGTTCAAGATATATCTTGCAGTGTAGTTAGTGTGCAATCATTACCTCCCACAACTCCCTGCGACCACAAAGCAAATAGTCCAATTCGTTTGGAGTAAATATTTGTAAAGATGAAATGTCAAACACCTGCCATATATTGTAGAACTCAAATTTAAGAAAGGCTAGACAAGTAGATCAACAAACAAGATTAATTCAAGAATATATGAATTGGAGAGCAATCATGAATGAACAAACAAAATTACAAAGGTGCAAATGATGCACAGTTAGGCAGCTAATTATCACCGTCTTCAACAGACAGATAAACTTTCAAGTTGTGATTCACTAACATCTCAATAATCTTGTGACAAATTTAGCATGTTCTACAAAAATATGGACATTCCAGATTCCAGAAGTAATAATGCAACAAAAAAATGTAAATCCATTACAATGCAGCATGGAAAAAACATAATGGCAGGATAAAATATGCAATCATAACAAGAAACCATTTTAAATAAAGCACAGTAATAATAATAATTTTAAACAGTATTAAAAAATAAACAAATAAATAAGCATATCTACCTGATTGAACCCAGCTCTAAAAGCCTCCACCTGCCTCATAATTCCTGTTTTGACAGTTGCATCCACCACCAATGAAATGTACTCCTCCAAGTTATGAATATCCACCTGAAAATTTTGATTGATGTCAAGATATATACTCTCGTAAGGATAGGAATGAAATGAATTACAAAAATATTATAATGTACATTTTCATCTCCTGACTTCAGGATATAATCTGGGTAACCCGGAAGTGTGAAATCCAAGCATAGATCTTCAATTGCAGCCCCACGAAAACGCAATTCGGCAATGGCATTGCGACTACTACCACCTAGTGATTCTAAGTGCTGTTTCCGACGAACAAGAACTTGCAATTCTTGCAAATTCTTTCCAAGCTCGGCATCAAAAGAAAGAATATCATGCAAATCAAGCTCCTGAAGACAAATTTGAATGTTACATTAGCATAGAAAATAGACATAATCATGCTACAACATATAACTTCTAAACCCGAAGAGGACGGGGAGATTAATGGCAAATAAGCTTACTTGACCAAGCACAAGCTTGCCAAAAGCTGTAGACAATGGTAGATCCATAAGACGACCATCCTGCAGTGCTTTGGCCATTACACGGCCAACAAGGCGGAAATACTCTACGGCTTTAGAAAATTGGCTACCATCAGAAGTATCAGCATTTGGTGCCCATGGACGAGGGAACAACCCCAGAGGAGCTTCGACTAGATCTCTCTTGCCAACAGAACCAGGCTCAGAAACATTTTTTGTTCTTCCACTTATTTTTTCATTCCCGTCAACTTCCATCAAATGTTTCTCTGGTGAAAACTGTGATCTCCACATTCCAAGCCCAACCTTTTGAAGGTCATGACTTAAAAGTGTGTAAAATTCTAAAGTAGGACCTAGACCAGTACCAACTTCACCAAAATATTCTACCTCCAGTACAGCCTTCTGACTAGAGTACATTTCCATTACTTTTGCAGCAGAATCCAAAATGCGATTACGGGAAACACGAACTTTTTGGCGCTGAAGTCTACCTAACCTGACTTCTCGTTCATTTCCTGATCCATGACCATCAGCACCCTGCTGCTGCTGAAGACGATATAACGCACGAGATAATCCAAAAGCAGTGGAATAGAAGTACTGTCGTCGGGTCTCAAAAGGAAACAAGAATGGGCATGATTTTGTCAATTGGTAACACCATGAAGGAAGACTTCCACTGCAAAGTGCAAGGGCGTCTTGTATTTGCCGAGCTAACTTGGGAGTAAGCTTGCCATTTACAAAGTCCTCAGGTGGAACCCTAGCACCAGTTGAAGTCAGCTCATCAAGACATACAATTTTCCCCTCAGCATAATCGTCTGAAAGTCTCTGCGCTCTCAAGCGAGGGGCAAGCTGATTCAGACCCTCAAGTACACGCAATAATGCCAATATATTATGAGTGGGATTAGATTTTTCCAGATCACAAGGTAGTTCTCCTTGCAAAATGCTATCGAGAAGTGACATGCGGCGTGGCTGCCCATCAGAGTTGGAATTAGAAGCAGAACTAGGTTTGGAAGATTTTGATGCAGAATTTGATCCACCAGCAGTTGCCTTCTCAACATGGGCGTCAGCCCTCTGGTATGTTACGGTATAAATATCACTCCACAGCCTACCTCCATCACCAGATACAAAATCACTTCCACCATACCTCTCATCATCATCCTCATCTAGCACAAGTTGTCTCTGGACAGCCTGATAGATAGTCAAATGCCTGTTAAGCTGCTTTCCACCAGAGGTAAAGATCAATTTGGGAGGATCATTTGAACTACCAAACAAAGGGCGTCCTTGTCGGCCTCCTCTGATACCTCTACCATTAGCAGATCCAAGACCAGCCATAGCAGCTGCAGCAAATGACATGGCACCCCTTGCACCATAAGAATTACCACTTCGAAAATCAGCAGAATCTGATCCCCTAACTGTGGCAGCTCTGCTACTAGAGCCAGAAGCAGGGTTGGTCTGGCTATCACTTGTTGCTGGAGCAGCGTTGCTATCATCAGCCAAGTCCCCCAATTTTACATCGTGTACTTTGTCCGCCATACAGACAGGAAGAGAATCATCTCTAAGCATCTGAAAGAAAACAGGTAATAAACACATTAAACAAGTCTATTAGACATTGGCATAGTTGCAGTTGCAGTGTTGCACTGTATAGATTTCAGCATATCTTGTTTTCTATTATAAGATTAAAGGGGACACAGGGCACTTGGGAAAAGTAACCACAGCAGAATACATAAAATCAGAAATTAAGGTCTCGTTTAGTTCTGCAAAAGTATAACAAATAATCGCATTTGAACTCTTTATAAACAACTACTACTTTTCCAGAGCAAAACAAAACATAACAAAGAAAAAAATTCCAAACCTAAGAAGCAAAAGATGCTCCTCTTTCACCCAACATTCTATTGTATTCTCCTTGTGCCTGGAGGCGAATTATTTTATTTCTACTGCAAAAGGAGAAAACTTCCAATATTTTACAGAAGAAGGCCCTTACCATCAAAAGGGAACAAAAGTCCAAAACTAAATATAATCTGTAGTTGTATCGCTAATAAAAAGAACCAAGGAAATGTAGTTTCGGATTCCACGACACATCCAAAATAAGACAAACTAGTAAACAGAAGTTGGAGTTCTCACATTCTAAAATGGAAATGAAATAACAGAAAATTAGAAGTAATGACGTACATCTTCATGATCATCATCGTCGTCGTCGTCATCATCAGAGATATCGTCATCTTCAATTACCAATTCGTCATCAATCTCTACAGGGGATATATCCAACTCCTCATCCTAGCACCAAAGAAACAATTTGAAGAAAGAAAAAAAAGCACTGGAAAACCATAAAAACACTCAAGACAGAGCATATAGTATAGATATCACATGAAGCAAGTATATGAACATTGTTATTGAGTTTCTTCTACAAATACGATGCCTAAAGGCCAAAATGGGTAATATAAAAAGGATGAAATCAGTAGATAATCCTATCCTAAATAGGATGCCATTTTTGACACAATAGATGTAAAGACAATAAAACTAAATGCAATGACTCCAGTCACTAAGCATACTACTCCTAGTTGAGACCTCAAAAGTGAGACCCCCTATTAACATCTCTTATCCCAATTGCAACTAGCTACAGTGCACAAAACTATAATATTTTTTTAGGTGACAGTATAAGATTCTTTGGACAAAAAAAAAACATACATTTTTGAAATTAGGCGGTCGAAGGGGTCCATATTTAAGAGAAAACTAGATATTGGGAACTACATATGTAACCACTCACAATGTGGCGCGCCACGAAAAGCCTTAAATGTTATACCTTATAACTAAATTCAAACAAAAATATAAGTTCAAAATGATGTATTATATAGTGTTTGATTATACTAAATTCATTATGTTCTCTAAATTACCCGGATCGCGGAACGTTAGGATTTTAGAGTTTGAAACACATTGGGGGTAGTTTTTTTTCTTTTAAATGTTCAATTAGAAGCGTGAAATATTTATTTAATAAATATATAATAAAATAATTATTATGAGATATAAAATAATCAACATAAAATATTTAACAATAACATAATTAATTGAATAATTCTCAATCTTATGATGGGAACGGAGATTTATGCATTTGGTCCATTGGTTTTACACATTCTAGAACGAAACGTTCCGGACCAGAGATTGCTACTCGGATAGTGTTGGTAACTTAGGTTCTTCTAACTTGATTAATGCCCTCTGATCAAAGTCACATATAGATTAAACAGCAAAAGCCTACTGGGGGGTGCAGTTTGGGCACACTATCCCAAATGAACCAGGCCAATAATGTGGGCGCGTTCAGTACAGATTTTGAAGGGCATGCTAACCATAATGAACATACACCGATATCATAACACATAAAACTATATTATGATAGCCACTCTTAAGTGATATATACGGCGCCAAAAAAGTGGCATGAATCAAAACATATTCAACCAAACAGCCAGCAAATTTACAACATGCATGTCAATCTTCATAACCTGAAAACCAAAATTCCATTTTTTAGATATGGCATACCTCAGAGGTAGAGTCTGCATTTGCAGGTTTCATTTGTGCATCTTTATCAAGAGCAGCTCTTCTACGAGCTGAAGTCCTTGTCTGGGGTCCTCTTGCCTCTTCCTGAGCAGGTTTTAAAACAGCTTTACCCTTCCCCTTTGATGTGCTTTTCTCCTGTGTCTGTTCTTTTTTTGATGTATCCCCTATATTAACAGATGATCTGGATCTTGTAGAGTGACGACGAGTACTGGAAGCAGGAGTAGAAGTAGATGGAGATGAAGCACCAGCACCGGCACCAGTAGGTGTGGTCCCAGACTCTGAATTCCCTGCAGAAGCCAGGTGCTTCTGACCAGATTCACTACGCTGCACTCGAGGCCAAAGAAATTCCTCAACAGCTGCTAAACTTGCGAGAGGATCAATCAGTACAACATTGGAAGAATAATCACGAAGGGACTTATCTCCATGGGCACGACACAGACGCAATTTAAAAGGCTGAGATAATGCACTCAACCCAGAAGAAAGGCGTGCACTTCCAGTGGAAGACCTAGCTGAATGGCTTAACACAACTGGGAAACGCTCTAAGGAGGACAAAGCATTTTGAAGCTTCTGCACTAACACAGTCATAGGAGTAGCACTCACTTCACCAATGCTGGAGGGAAGTGCAACATCAACAAAAGACTTGTACCTTCTAAGTGCTTGTTGGCGAAGCTTGGGCAAGTTAGCTTCAGATATTTTCTCCTTAGAGAAGTACCCACAAGAGAAATAGTTCAGCAATGCAGCAACAACACCGCTACCAATGAACTCAAAAGTGGACACTCCGTCCCCTTTGCTCAGTTCTGCCAGCATTTCAGATATAACCCCAACCAAATACTCCTCCTTGCTAGCAGTATTATCTGCCAGGCGAGATCCAGAAGCTTTAGATTTTCCCTTTGCTTTAGTCTTATGGTCATCAACACCAGCATTCAACTTTGTACACAGATTTTTCAAATGTAACAGATCCTCGGTAACTCCAACTTCAACCGACCCTGGATCAGAGGGGAAGTACTTGTCTTTGAATGCTTTAGCACATGCACTGACTGATGTGCGAAGATTAGAATTCCCCGTTGGAGTTTCTACTGAACCTGGCGGTGAACCAACATTAACTGAAGCAGGATTCTTAAATTCTTCTAATGAATTTCCATCCGGATTAGAGTTGCCACTGCGTCGCCTGTAACGCCTAGAACGTGATGACCCAGTCACAGAATCATTATCCTTGTCAGCAGAAGGTGCTTGGGAAGGAATGGTATTTGGATTACCAGCTAAGATAAGTTGGTCTACAGCATGAACCACGCCTTCTCTCACAAAAATCTTGGAGAATGTCCCAGGAAGTTTTTCCATAAGAATGTCAGCAATTTGGAGGGCAGGAACTAAGACATGCGGATCTTTCCACGCAAGAACACCAGCCAAGAAACTATAAAATCAAAGAGAAAGCATAAGTGAGTACTACTGCACATAAATACGATGTACAGTAATCATATAAACACTCAATAATTTTATTGTAATCACCTTGATATATTTGTTGCACTCAATAAAGACTGAATCATCTCTGCAGGGCTGAAGTACATCAATTTTCCAATAACTGAGAGGCATTTGTGTCGAACTGGGCCATTGACACTTGAACCATATATCTACATGACAACAAGTATAAGTTATCTTTAATACACAAAACACTGGAGAACAAGCAACTGGCTATATTTCAAGGTAATGAAATGAGAAACATAAACAATATATATGTTTGAACTAGAAACCTGTATGAGAACAGGAAGAAGGTCCATTCCAAATTGTTGTAGAAGTTCAGGCTGATCATTTAACAACTTCTCTCGAGCAGAAACCTCAGGAACATTTCCATTTGTATCTTCTTGTTTCCCAGAACTGCTAGATGGAGACTTCTTCACAATAGATCCTTTCATAAATAAATTGGAGCTGGATGGGAGGGAAATTGTTCCTTGTGGCAGTGGAGGGAGCAGCTCATTTGCCAGATTGACAATCTCAAAAATCTATACATTGAAATTAAATAGTTTGAATCTCCGGATAAAAGGCAATTACTTGATTACCCATTAGCACATTCACCAGAACTAGATAAACAAATAGTAAAACTATAAAAATCCATTCAAGGGTAAAAATCTACCACCAAACAAATGCAAAACAAAAATAAAAATACAATCTTCACATTTAAAAAAAAAAAAAGATTTGTGCTTTGTTGGGCAGCCTACCAATGTCGAGATCATATGCAACGTATTCAAACTCAAACTTATAAACGGAAAGCCAACTGAGTTGCAAGTCCAAACAGGATGCAACATAACAAATTATTAAGCGAAAATTATTTTAAAAAGCATGGGTGTACTAATTAATAAAGCTTCAAGTTTTAATTATTATGACTCTTAAAAAGTCCAGGAACTGAACAACAGTGCTTAAATCTCCGCCCATTCATTTGAAAACAGACATACATTAGGAGAAGAAGAGGTTAGCTTCTCGTTAAAGATCTATTTACCACCTACATAATAGGTATCCCAACTTTCTAAAACCACCACTCTTCTCACCTCTCTCTTATTACACCAAAGCCAATGTGCAAAGGTGTGTGCGGACAGGTTATGCTTATAATACAACACATAACCTCAAAGACCTATTTACCCTCATAATATGAAGCTCACTTCTTTTAAAACTCACATTGTTTTACCCAGTACTAATTCTTTCTTTAGTACTACAAAGCCAACTTTCACACACTGCCCATGCATGCATTGGCTAGTAACAATGACTGCAATGCATAACCTTCAAAAGCTACAACAGCATTGATAATAAATTAAAAATCCAATACTGAGAAAATAAATATGCCTGTCCAGCTAGAGAATGCAAAACCAGTCCAAACAGCAGTAAGTACCTGCTCCGGAGGCCTACTCAGAGCAGGTGGAACAGATGCATTCGCTGAAATGCCAGAACCTGATAGTATATCTCTAAGAATACCACTGATCCCAAGAAGAAGCAAAGTTTTAGCTCCAAGAGGGGACCCACTTGCACAAGTGGAGAGAAGTCGAATTAAGCCCTGCATACATTAAGAGTTAAAATTGGAAAATTGTAATCACATAACCATCGAGTTCATGCATGCATTGCACAAGTCATACATACAGTGTAAGTCGGTGTACTAAGAGATGCCTGCCCACCACCAGAGTTACTGGTAGAGATAAGGGAAGCAGCTTGTGCAACCAGTCCATAGTTGCACAACTCATCAAGTTTATCTGGAGATGAAGCAAATGCTTCAGCAATTCGAGTCAAACAAACAGAAGCATGCTCCAAAACCTACAAAATAACGCATCATCACACATGAAAAGGCTTCTAAGCCCAGAAGAGAAGTTGCTGGCTTTGTTTGTAAAACTATGAAATAGTGACCTTACCTTGGCATCATGATACTGAAGAAGATTTGTCAACAGAGGAACAGCTTCCATCACAAAGTCAGCTGCATCTGAAGGAAGTTTCTTGCACATATTTGCAGCTGTAGATAAAGCTACCCGCTGTAGCATAACAATATATGATGAGGGAAATGTGAAATACTGTTCTTCTCCTTTGGCAGTCTTATTTAACAACAAAAGTAAAATATTCACTAAGTTACCTGGACTCCTGTGGAAAAGAAATCCAGATACGAAAGCACAGCCATAAGTGCACCAGCTCGCAAGCACGCAGTAGGGTGCTCCTGAGATATCTTCTTTAACGCTTGCAGTGACTGATTCAATCATAAAATTGATAGATATTAAAATGCATGAACTAATATAGGTCTGTGGGAGTGCTATGATGTTGTAGCAAACATTGCTCAATTGCTTTACTACATAACAGTCAAGTAGGTTAATCTCTAGAAAGTACAGCAAAAGAGTTTCTAAGTAATAATCTTTATTCACAATATCTGCAAACTACTAACCTGTTCAGCTAAGTCCATGTACTCTATTGTTAGCAGTCTTGCACAAAAGCAATTAACTGCACCATAATGCACTACGGCAGCACATGAAGATGGAAGCACATCACACAAATGAGTAAGTGCCCTGGCAGCCAGAAGCATTATATCAGGATTGCTCTCATGGTTAAGCAACCCAACAAGCACTGGTACAAATGAGTCCACAGAAAATGTACTAAGTGATTCCTCAGTCCCTATAGAAAGCATCTCACAGAGTTGTGTCAAAGCCTCAACCTGCTTCCCTTCTTCACCATCCGCACGCAAGCCAGATAAAATCTTCTTGAGCCTCCCGCTCTGATGCGATGAGGATGCAGACCCCATTGCAGATGAAGGCAGCAAATCATCCAGCCCCGCCCCGAGTTTCCGAAGAAGCCCCTGAAGAGCACTGCTGGCAGAAGTCAAATTCTGGTGCAAAATCCCAACACCACCCTCGCTGTCATTGTCATCATCGTCACCACCACCTCCGCTGTCCATATTCAACCCTAAGCTTCTCTCTATATCCCTATCCCTTTCTCTATCCCTAGCCCTAACCTCATGTTCCTTCTCCTTACCTTTATCCGAATTGTCCTTGTCCAAATTCTTCCCGCGGCGGTCACGGCGCGAGCCAGATGATTCGTTGGTGGAGTCCATGGGGGCAGAAACCGGTTCCTGTCCTCGGTTGCTGCGAGAACGAGTTGAGATTGATGAGGCGGCGACGGGTGATGCAGCAGGGATAGAGGAGGAGGAAGAGGAGGCAGAGAGACGAGCGCGCTTGGTGGAGCGAGTGGTGGGACCTGACGAGGAAGAAGAAGGGGCTGCTGAGGAGGCCTCCGCCCGCTTCCGGCTCCGAGTTTCCATACAAAAGCCCAGACCCCTCAAATGTGGAGTTCGCTCACACAGGAGCGGCGATCAAAACGGTGCAGGATCGGATAATCGCGCGCATCCCGGAACACCCCTGGAATCGAAAAACGGAATTTTTCGGCTTTCTGTTGCACAGAAAGAAACGGAATTCCAAACCCTAGAATCTTCTTCAGCAAATCAATTCCTAGAAATAACCTGAAATAGAAAAATGAGAATCATGCCATGGACAACGATTACGGTTGTTGAGACATTGGGAATGAAATGGAGCAGAGAGTGAAGAAGAAGATGAGAGCGAGCTGGGGAAGGGAAGGTTAAGGAGCAAACCCTAAATTGAAATGGCGTAATGGTGGTGTAATGGTAAGAGAATAAAGGACGAAAACCATTTGATTTATATAGTAATAAATAGTAAAGTAGAAAATGA
>JAYMTH010002317.1:0-12817 GCA_036897465.1 Pelargonium australe
AATGCCGAGCTGATATTCTAATGTTCACAGTGCGTATGTTATGGCGTGCCTTTGCGCCTTCAGGTAGCAAGAAATATCCCTGCAGAATAATACATATTAAAAAAAACACAATATAATGTCAAGTTTCAAAAACTGTAAGTGCGAGAAAAAAGCAACATAAGTAGAAGATTACCTTCTCTGTTGTGTATAAATAAGTTGGTTCAAATGCTTTGCTTCTCTTCTCAAGCCATTGCACTGAAATACATTATCAATTATATAAAAACACTGCAATTTAGGACAACAAAAAACAAAGAAATCATAAATCCACACAATTTTCAAATCTTTGAAGCTCTATATTCACCACATTTTCAAAGTCATATTAGAACCTAAGGAAATTTATAGATTCACAAACTATAAATTACAGTCGAGTGGAAATGATACAAAGTTACAGTTGAGTTCCAAGAAATTGAGAGTTCAAATCCTTTGTCATCTTGTTGAGTAAAAGCTTGACATTTAAATCAAATAGAGCATCAATACAAACTATTTTATTCTTAGGCCATGGCATACTCCTTCATGCATTGTGTGATTCACCATTTATACCCAATCAATTAGGACAAATAACACTGTTCTGTTTTCTAAGAGAGAAGATTTAGTTTTTATCTTGAGATTCCCCTAATCATTTTACATTAGTTTGAAATACTACAAGTCTGCAACAAAAATGATAAATAATGGATCACAGAAGAAAAAGGTTACTCTAATACCTGCGTATAAGTTCAGCCCGTCCACATGAAGTATATGCATCCACTTTGGAACATCAAGATTAAGATGTATACCTGCAATGTTCTGCACTTTAAAGCCAAATTTAGCAAAGATAGGAGTTATGGGAAGTTGAACTATGATCAAATCAGCTATGTAAAAAGTAAATTTCACTATGTACTACTGCTATGTTTGAATATAGAGTTTGCAGCTTTTGAGTAAAAATTATCATTTGCAACAGCAAGTTGTGCAAATTAGGTTATAGAAGATATTATTTTTTGGCAAATTTTGGATTATCATGTGCAAACTAATAAGATGCATTAATTTAGCACTAAGAAGAGATTTATATCAATCTACATACCCACAGACTTCCAATTATTTGTGTTGCATGTCCTGAAACAACTGATAGGCGCCTGTACCACTTTTTTCCAAAGTGAATAATTGCTGCTCTAAATGTCTCCTTCACTGTGAGAGGGAAAGCATTCCGCACCTCCTCTTTTTCAATTTTCCCAATTGAATCATCAACAATTGGCTTAGTGCTTTGACTGCTGGTAACACTATCTGCCTGGTATTCAAGAAGTTCGGCATCGGTCTTCCAGAACTTCAGTGCCAATTTGCCCTGTCTAGCACCTGACCAAAACTTAGCAACCAAAAATGCCAATCCATCCCCATCTAAATTTGCAACTTCCAATTCATCTGTCACAACTTTCCTATTGCCAACAGCTATAGCATTAGACTCAGACTCAGACTCATCCTGTGACCACAAGCCCGCACTAGTTATCTACACCAAAGGAAAAAGAATAGTATTAGATGTGATGGTTTAGCTGATTCAGAATTAAACTCAAATTGTCTGTAAAATAGGCACTAAATCATATGCACTAGCTGTCACCAGGAATTCTACAAAGAAAACTAGAAAACAATAACATAACATCCAAGCATAAAAAATAATCAACTGAATATCAAGCATTGAGAATTGAGAAACAATCAACGAAGGATAACATCTAATCTTATAGCTAGGTCTGGCACTTCACTACCCTGAATATCTTAGCAAAGTTTCAGGTCATTCCACATAATTTCAATAACTTTAGAACTTCAAATAAAGTAAACAAGACAAATCTCACAAGATAATGACTTATGCTTTAAATGTTTAAACTCAAAAACATTATCACTGAATTTCCAATTCAGTATAAATGTGTACAACTCCCCAGGAATATAATAATATTAATGGTTTCTAAAATTCACTGAGTGAAGATTAACATCTATATGAAACAACAATTAGGGCGCAAAAGCAATGCTGAAGCCTCAAATCAGAAGAAGATCGACGAATTTGTACCTTAATTTGAATAAGTTGAGCTTCTGCTGTTTCTACTCCAGAGAGCTCACTTGAACAGCCAGGCTTCATAAGCAAAGAACCAAAATTGGAGTTAGAAGCAAAACGTCAAGATGAATGTCGTATACAATTTTAAACCCACAAGTAGTACAGATCAAAGTAAAGGCTAAAAAGGTATTGACGTCAAATCTATCCTGAGGTATGATTCTGGGCACAAAACTGTTGGAGATTTTGAGGGGATACCCAAAATATCAATCCTATTCAAGACTAATGAAATACAATTTCCAAAATCATTCAGAAATATCTCATCATAATTGGCAAAAATATTGTATCTCATAGTTTACTAAAATTGCCTGGCCATTAATCCACAAAGGAACTGATACTTCAAGTCTTCAACCAATAGCAACAACAGCGATACTGATGTTGTCTGAGAACCCTTTAGCCATGATATCTTGTTGGGAACTAGGTATGGAAAGCATTTTAGCCCCACAAGTCACAAGATTGGAGCTTAAGCTGATATCACTTAGGACTAGGAGAACACTTAGTAAAACTTCATTTTAAATTTATTTTCTTAAGCTTTTGGTTCTTCTAAGCTTCGCTCATCCACTCATTCCCACAATGAGAAGTTGAGAACAATTAAAGAGAGTTTTCTTTGGTCCAGACAATATACTAAGATTAAGCAACACTACTTTGCCTTGTAATTATAATTCTTTTTCCTCTATTGTCGACTTATATCCAAGTTTCCAGACATTTATTGTTTCTTAATTCTCCAACACCCACCACAACCCCTAATATTCACTCCACTTTACAATCATTATCAAGACATTCAAAAACCTGAAGTAAATTACATGCCATCTCATTTTCCGGAGTCTGAAATTGCAGCGACCACCTACTAGTTCAGAAACAGGAAACAAACCCTCACAATTACAGCTACATCCAGCCAACCCATCTTTGCCAGAAAACCTTAAGATTCCTGAGTTTAAGCAACATCGCAATCTATGCCTGGTCACAGGTCAGATGAATTTCAATTTTCAATTCAGTAAAGGCATCCAATTGATCAGGAGACACAATAGAGATCATTTTTCTAGCTGAACAACCCTCCCCATCATCAAAACAAGCAATCTAAAAACAAACCCGTCACCATAACATCAAATTAAGAGGAAAAAAAAAGGAAGGTATGTTTGGTTGCCTATCCAAAATTCAAATTTCTCTCAGAATTCCGAATTCAGCCAAAATTGAGCAACACCACACAAACAAAAAAATAAACTTTTTCAGGAGCACGATTCTATTGATCAAGAGACAAAAGTGAGACCAAATGTTAAGCTGAAAACATTAAAATGGGTACACCTGGTTACTCAAAAACCTCTCTCAAAATTCAAAAAAACAACTAAAATGAACGAATTCAAGAAAGGAATTGGGGTCACCTGTTGAACATAATTGGCGTGCATGACGACGAGGATAGAGAAAAGAGTGATGGCTACGAAAAGATACATATACTCCAAAGCAGCTCTCACTCTTGGGGTCAACATCTGAGAGAAGCGCTCCTGGACCCGAATAAACGTCTGCTCTGGATCCATCTCTCTCTCTCTCTCTCTCGCTCTCTCTATATATAAAAATTTCAAAGAACCCTAAAGAATCGTCGTGTCAGGGTTTGGGTTTCAGGTGGCGAAAAGAAAACTGACCGTTTTCGGGGATTTCTTGGCCTCATTGGGTTTTCGAATTTGTTTTTGATGGTTTTAGACTCCAAATGTCTTGTTCTGAAGAAGAAAGGTACATACAGAAAAAAGGAAGACGAATTAATTATTAGGGTGTGTTTGGCACGCCACTCATTTTTACCACTTTTAAGTAGCTTTTGTGGATCAAATTCACATTTTACACTCATTGTGTTAATTCACCTAACCTATAGTTTCTTTTTGGTGTGAGCCTAATTTATAATTGAACAGTGGAAATTGAAAAGTTACTAATGATGCTCTAATTACCTACTATAGCCAACCCTATCTCCGCCATTGCACTTAAATGTAAACATGTTCGTGTTTTGTGTCTATAAATATGTACGCTGTGTTACGTTTTTTCAATTCGATTACTAAATATGTGGTGTTCATGTTTGGTTGGACAACTCACAGTCAACTACACACGAATTGTTAGTTGTACTTGTAATTATGATCCATCAATTGACTACTTGAAAGATAATAACTTAACAATACATATCCATTAATGGTAATGATTACATTTGTTAATACCTATTCTCTTTGAGTTATTAGGTTCGAGTTTCGGTTGTTATGTTTGCTGATATGAACAAAAAGTCGCCATTTATTGGGAACGAAGAAGAGAAAGCCTAGCATGAGAAGCAAGAGCTAGTCAAGTTAGCCAAGGTGACTGCCTGAAACCAAGCAAGAGCTTCAAAAATGAAGGAACCTCTTGAATGGAGCAGGCAAGTCATCCTTGGCTACTAAACTAGTCTCTTACTATCATGTCGGACCTCTCTTCTTTTCGAAACATACAACGGGTTATTGAGCAGAACATCATTCGGATACCATTTTCGGGGATCGAGAAGAGAAGGCCTAGCATGAGAGAAAATAGCCTGTCAAGTTAGCCAAGGTGACTGCCTGAAACCAAACAAGAGGTCCATGTAATAAAAAAACCTCTCAAGCAGAGCAGGCAAGTCATCCTTTGGCTACCAAACAAGGCTATTACTCTCATGTCAAGCCTCTCTTCACAATTGTTTCGCCATTGTTGTGCTAAGATTGGCACTGGAAAAGGTCTAGCATGAAAGACAAGAACCTGTCAAGATAGCCAAGGTGATTGCCTGAAAACCAGACAAATGGTTCTCTAAACCAGGCAAGTCATCATTGGCTACGAAACGAGACTTGTACTCTCATGTTAGACCTCTCTTCCTATCGGACTTATGCCAATACTATGTCTTCAACTCTCCATTTTATAGCCCGCGAAAGTGATCAATGTGGCATGGCTTCGTATCCCGTAATGGAATATGTTCTCTTCAGTTGAAGAAGAGCCTGGCATTGTTGCCTCTTTTACAGTTTCCATGACCTTCTCTACAACTTTTGATTGATCATCTGGTTTTGACCTCACAAAGAAGCACAAAATCTTGTGAAGGCACATTAGAATTTTGACTTGATTTTGATCTTTAGGTAATGCTTCTCTTATTCTATTCCATTTCAAGATTTTTCTCTTTAGTACTGGATCATGATTCCAAACAATAAAGTCAATTCCTCTGCCACCACATACCCATAATATCAGTTATGTTCTTGCTCTTTTATGTTTTCTCTTCTCTATTTGAAGTTTAAACAATGAGCATAGAAATACTTTGGATACACTGTGAGATGGGTGTGGGTTTTGGATATTTTCATGATCTTGTTAGAAGCATTGGTCTGCTAGGTTGTGTTATCCGGTCTGTGTGTTAGGGGAGTGTCAATATATCCCACATCGAAAGGTATACAAGTTGGACCCTCCACTTGTATGTTTAAGTTTTTGGATCGGAGTCGATTTTAAGAGAATTACTACCTGCAGATATACATTGACCAGAATCACCAAGATTGGCCTAATCCATATTGCTTTTCTTTTTCCTTACATACTGTCTGATCAATATATTCCCTTAAATTGTAGGGTGAGGGGTCCTTTGTGTTCACCTCATTTTGTTTGCTACAACACAAAAGTTTCCTCATGAACCCACCATTCACAATTGGACACACCCCAACTTAGCATCTGTGAATCCAAGAATTGCTACACCTCTTGGCTCCTTCAAAGGATATAGATTCTGTGGTTCTTTTTTATGAATGTACAGCTCCTCTGACCTTCACAACCACATGAAAGTTGAAGAAATCAACTTGTTTCTGACCTCAATAATTGAAGAAATTAAGAAGCACCAAATCTGATAGAAAGATGCATTTTTTTTTACTTCTTAGATAGCAACCCTTCAAAGATAAAGATAAAGCTTGTTTCTCACTCATTTTCCTTCACTTTATGGTTTGATGAAGACTACAGAGACAACATCAACTGAAAACTGATCAAGTCACTTATGTTTTTGCAGCCATGCAAATTCATATGTACACACAAAAGTTTCATTCCTTTCCTTTTTATCTTGTTTCCTCTTAATTGTAAGCAACAAGTGGCTCTAAACAAGTCATGGCTCATATAGCTACCAACATAGACTTGCCATTAATGGAATGACAAAACTATATGCATTAATGAAGTTTCTGGTTATAGCTTAAGAGGCAACAGAGATCATATTCTGTAGTTTTGTTGAATACCATCTCAACCTCTCCTTTAATCTATTTGAACAAAACATAACATCAACAATGTTGTCAACTGCATTGTTTAGAGGCTCAAAATAGAATATATTCTGTGACACAGATCTTTGACACCTATATCTGTCTCTAGTCAAAATGTTAACAGCAAACAACAAAATCTAATACTCCGTAATAAAGATGATATATTGTGAATCTTCAATTTGAAAGCTACATGTTAAAAGCTTATATGATATAACCCTTTTGAGATAAAGAAAAATCTTGTCTCTTACTCTTATTCAATTTGTTTCAAGGGTTCATGCATGAGTAGTCTTTATGGCAATGTGATATATATACTTCATCTCTCTCTCAAAATGATTGTGCTCATTCTATTAAATAAAACTGTCCATTTTTTTGGAAAGTTTGTTGTGCACGAATTAACAACGTATAAATCAGTTAGAAAATTTTGAATTTGTTACGATAAGACCTATTGTGTCAAGCGGTTTAAGATGTTTTGGATCCCATTGAGATTTGAGGTTCGAGTGGGAACGTTTGAGATTGAAGACTTTATGGGCCCGAATAACTTGTTATGCGGGACACGTGGCGAACTCTTAGCAACTGTTTTCTTTTCTTAATTTTGTTATGCATCATCTATCATGCTATAGTTCTTAACAATTTGTGATTGAACCTACGAGATAATGCTGAGTTTTGATAGAATTTTGAAACTTTAGGTGACAAATCCAAAATTAATTTGGTGATTGTTTTCTCAATTAAGTTAGTTCATCTTTCTATGGAAAATAGCAAAGAAGCTCAATTTTTGGCAAATGTATAATGCAAAGGCCTTTATATTAGCATGAAACAGGAGAGCTTGTCAGCTTATTACACAGCATGTTCATGCAAGAGGCAGGTCCTCCTAATTGGCTATGTCTTCATGGAACCTCATCATCCTATCAAATTACATGATATTCTCCAACTCTGCCTTTCATTTGTAGGGAATGATCAAGAAGAGATGTATATGGAGAGCCTAGCATCAGAGAAATAAGAGTCAGTCAAGTTATCAAATTAAGGTCCTAAAACCAAACTTATACATCTCTTATTTCCATTCAGATACACCATTGTTTTGGGGATCAAGAAGAGAAGGCCCGGCATGAGAGAAACTAGCCTGTCAAGTTAGCCAAGGTGACTGCCTGAAACCATGCACCTCGAGAGGCTCATGAAACCAACCTCTAGATCAATGTGGAGCAGGCAAGTCATCCTTGGCTACCAAACTAGACTATTATTCCCATGTCAGGCCTCCCTTCATTTCAAGTTCCAAATACTTTATCAGAAAGACATCGCCCCGTAATGTTGTGTTAAGACTCAAGAAGAAGAAGGACAAGTCTAGCATGAAAGACAAGAACATGTCAAGATAGCCAAGGTGACTGCCTGAAAAGTGAAAACCAGACAAAATGGTTTCTTATATAACCAAGAAACCTCTAGAATGTGGAGCATACAGGCAAGTCATCCTTGGCTACCAAACAAGACTCTTGCACTCATGTTAGACCTCTCTTCCTATTAATCATGCCAATACTATGTCTTCAACTCCCCATTTATAGCCCATGAAAGAAAGAATATAGCACATCAATGGCATGACTTGATTGCCCATAATGGAATATATTCTCTTTAACTGAAGAGGACCCCATATGTTTTCTCTTTTCTTCAACTCTTGCATTGTTGGGATGATCTTCAACAGCTTCTCTGACCCTAGTCTCTTCATCTTGAGATTGATCAGCTGGTTTTGATTCTTTTTTTTTTTTTACCTCACTTATCAAATAAAGAAGCTCAAAATCTTGTGAATGGGTTAGGGCACTAGAATTTTGACTTTATTTGGTAACTTATTACTCAATTTGTTGACTTATAAGGTAAAGCTTGTCTCTTACTCTATTTTGAGATTCTGAAAAATCAAGTCAATTCATTCTGCCACCACCCACCCAAAATCCCAATTGTTAATTTCTTGCTCTTTTGATTCCTTATCTTCTCTATAGGCTTAAAAGTGGCAATAGCATACAGTTTGAAGATTAAAACATGAGCACATGAGGATTCTAAATATATAGTACTATTTCACATAACCAAAACGTTTTGACTCTGTAGGTAATATATTAAGATAAAATCTTCCTTCATTGACAGATTAAGCAAAGTACGGGATTCTCCCTGTGGATCCTCAAATCAATATATATAATTTGAACGGAAAATGAAACCTTCTTGACATGCTTTTCGTAGCTAATGATATGTACGTAGTTCTTGACCGTTGGAATCAATAATTACTGTTTCATACAGGCAAGTCATCCATTGGCTAGCTCTGCCACTTGGTTGTAAACTAACTAACTAACTATAACTATCTTGGAGAAAATGCCATTTTCAATCCCATAACTATAGCTTAAGCTCGTTTCTGCTTACAAAAAATATTGATGACATTAGCATATTTCTCTTACTCCCATCTCCTCAGACTCTTGACAGTTTCATAATTTTCTTCATCTCATAGTCTCATGGAACATGGAAAACTTGCTATCTGTTTACATGACAAGTTCCATTAACTTGTTTTTGTCTTTAAGTCTCTAACTATTGTTATAATTTTCATCAATATTTCAACATGTATATATGGGTGAGAGAGGTGGATTGTTAGATTTTGTCACACAACCGAAAGGTTAGGCCATAAGATCATCAGATTATCACTGATAAGGATCACCACAGTTATAAACAACAGTTCCATTCTTATATTACTGAAAAATACTAATATTACAGAAGAATTTTTGCTTGCAAATTAATCTATGCTATACATTATGCAAATTAACCATTGATAGGTGGATTCTGCATAATTCTCTTATACACCATAATGTAGCTTCCTCATCCAAAGCTTCCAACAAAATGTTTAGAGCTTGATGTCTTGTGTATGTGGAAGAGAAGGCCTAGCATGAAAGAGAAGAGTCTGTCAGCGTAGCCGAAGATGACTGCCTGGCAACCAGATTAAGGATTCTAGGCATATTGTTATAATACATATGCTTGAATCCTCTTGGAAGTAGCTAGCAGGCAAGTCATCCTTGGCTATCAAACTAGACTCTTACCTTCATGTTAGACCTCTCTTCCTCTCAAATAATTCTATGTACGCGCAACATTATGCCATTGATCAGATCACGCTCATACCATGAATATTGGGTCTAGAAGAAAAGGCCTAGCATGAGAGGTAAGAGCCTGTCAAGATAGCCAAAGGAGACTGCCTGAAACCGAACACGCGGTTTCATGGGAAGCTCTCAATGTAGAGCTTGCAGGCAAGTCATCCTTGGCTACCAGACTAGACTCTTGCACTCATGTTAGACCTCTCTTCCCATATACAGTGAACCAATGTCCAAAATCTGTTGATGCCAATGCTGTTCATTGAACTCTCTATTTATAGTGAAAGAAGATATATAGGACATCACATTCTGGAATCAAAACATTCCCTTTAATTGTTTTTATTGGTGCTATATATTTAGTACTTTTGTCTCAACAGTGTGAATATATTCTATATGAAACATGACTATGTCCATCATGGGTCTCTCTGACCTCTCTCTCACATCTCTTATTTTCTCAACTACAACTTGATCCCATTGGCTTTGACCTCACTCATTCATAGAATTAAGCACATTATCTTACACAAAGATCATCCATTTTGAATCTTGACTTGAAAATGGAAAGCTACAAACCCACAATCAATAATGGTTATCTGATATATGACCCTCTAAATAAGATAAAGATGAATATTGTCTCTTACTCATCAAACTTTCAATGCTTTTAAGGGCTCATGATTCTAGATAGTATCAACAACACCTATCCATGTTGAAAGAGCCACCTCATTAATGTCTTTGCCTCATACACCAAATAGCTAATTTCCAAGTGGGGAATGAAACGAGACTTCAACTTTTGCATGGTAAATTTTTGCAAATGGCAAGAATATTGATAATGATTCATATGGTTAAGAGTAAATTTTTTGCAAAGGGCAATACTGATAATGATTCATATGTTCATTGAACTCTAATTTGTTTCATATCTCTTGCAGTTGTTAACAAAATCCATTCATATCAGGAATATAAATTTAACAGATAGTATCAACAACACTTATCCATATTGAAAAGGCCACTTCATTGTCTTTGCCTCCATACACCAAAATATCTCTTTTCAAGTGGGGAATGAAATGAGGGTATGAGTTTTGCATGACAAAACTTTGCAAATGATACACATGATTTATGGTTTCCATTACTGAAATTTGGCAAGAAACAGAGCTCCAATGCATAGACTAGCTTTCAACTAAAAACTTAAGCCGATAATTGTAAGCCAACTCAGCTAGAAATTTAAGTTATTAATTGATATCAAATCTCAACTCTATACAACAATAAGCAGTATATCATTTTTAGCAATGCCCTTTGAAAAAAATATGCCATGCAAAGCTCATACTCTCATTACATTCTCCACTTGCAAAGACAATGAAGTGGTCTTTTCATTATGGATATGTATTGCTGATACTATCTGTTCAGTTTATCTTTTTGATATGAATGAATTGTGTTAGCAACTGCAATAGACACTTTTTTATGAAGACAATTTATACTAGAAATAGGAAACAAATTAAAGTAAGAAATCAAACTAAATTTTTCTAAATACAATATATTTCTTAATTTCATCATCACTTTTCATATGGATTATTGGATATGATATTTTCTTTGCTGTTTCTGTGATCAACATTAAGGGTTTGTGCTTCTTCTTCTTTTTTCTCTTGAAATGGGATCCTATGTTAGATTCCTAGAACCAGTTTGTCTTTTGCCTTGTTGATTGTGAATCTGATACATTAATTGCATTGCAGGAGTCTTTTACATTGGTAATAAAAGTGGGAAAAGTTGGGGGAAAAGTTGGGGGAAAAGGTGATATAAGGTTGGACTTATCACACACTTGAGCACTTGTTTTTTACTGTCAACTTCTCACAAAAATCTTCTTTGCTGTGATGTAAAATCAATAAGTGCTTGTTTGGTAACTCCAAGCTTAAGAGATCTAGCTATTACGCAAAACTCGATCGATATCAGTTTCAACCACCTCCTTACAACTCTTATTGTTTTCCAGTAGTACTGTTACCAAACAAGTCCTTAGTGTTCACAAATTACCCTTGTTTTGTGCATGATGTCACTCTCATATATATCTTTGGCCTCCAGAGCATTGAAGAAATCAACTTGATTGGTAAAGAGTAAAAACTTGCACCTGTCAAGGTTGCAAGTTGAGGAATATTCATATTTGTTTTGATGAATCTGCACCAAGTATTAGAGACCCCACCAGACCAAAGCTACCAAATAGTGCCTCAGCATACACTACAGAGGTATGGTACTTCTGCTAAAGGAAGTATCATGTACAATGTACTACACTACTACTTGTCCACCTTAATTTCTGTCTTCTTCTTTTTTTATAGTTTATCCAAATTAACTGTGATGGAGGTGCTGCATTTTGTGATGACAAAGTTAGAGTTAGGAGTGTTAAGCCATTTGTTTAACCCAACTTGTGCCTATGAACTTGCAATGTGAGCTCAAAATGACATGAAAAAGTAGAGTTTGCCAACTAAACCAAAGTTGACTCATGGGTCAACTGGCAGGGGTTGTTCCAGCTTAACCTGAAATCTCGAGAAGAGCCTGTCAAGTTAGCCAAGGTGACGGCCTGAAACCAAATAAGGTTTAATTTTGGAGAAACCTCTCAATGTGGAGCTGGCTAGTCATCCTTGGCTACCAAACTAGGCTCTTGTCCAGTTATCAAACCATGCATTGCCTAATACAATTGATGCATTGAACTTTCTATTTATAGCATGTGAAGGAAGAGAGAAGATTTGGATCAGCTCAAGTAATTAAACAGCATCAGTTTAGCTGTCCATGATGGTACAAATTCTTATGGGACCCCATATTCCCATTTCTAGATTTGCTAAGCTTAGTGGGTTCTTATAATTCTGTTGACTCAAGCTCAACTTGGCTCAAATTAGTATCAGAATCAGAGAGAGCAAAACATAGCATGGCCCTGTAAAGAAGAATGTTCTAATTCATGAACTGAAACAGAAACACAAGCAATTATTGTAAAGTAAGCTTTGAAATAGTTAATAATGAACTACTTTGGAGAAATTGATGAATCTCCAATCTACACATATTCCTAAAACGAGGTCTGCATATTAGTCTTTATGGAGATATTGGTTTTGAAGTTAGTGTTTTGGTGTGAAAAATATGTTATGCTTATGTATAGAAAATAGTATAGAACAAAGACATGACAAGGTTACATGTGTTATAGTTAAGTGATTAGCTTGCATCAAGAGTGAATATATAGTAAATGTCACATCGATCCATCACAAGCACAAGCACAAGCATTTAGAATCATAGATTAAGTATGGGTACATAAATGAATTTTGTATGAACTTTCATTCTACGCGTCCTACATATCACTGAATGATATAAACAACCCGGTCATATATATATAT